>QOCX01000065.1:199204-218766 GCA_005959815.1 Sarcophaga bullata
CTAAAATTGTATAAAAAAAAAAAAAGAAAAAATAATACAAAAAAATTAATTCGCAAACGAATAAATTTTCGAAATTCCTAAGAATTAAAATTTCTAAGAATTAAAATTCCTAATTTAATAATCTGTTGTTGCTATCTGCTACTGTATACTAATATTAAAGCTTAACAATTTTATTAATGGTGTTTTAAACTTCTGCTGGTTCCGCTCATCAAAATGCTCTTCTATACAACTCCTTTCGCCAGGACTACTGGCAGAAGAATGCTGAGAGGAAGCCTATGAAAGAAATATTCAACTGGGCAGTCTACTAAGCTATTTACATTAACAGAGTCGCCGTCATTACATCGTCGAAAGATATAAAACTCAGAAACTCAAATTCCTATCTTTTCAAATGAAACCAATTTAACTATAGTGTGCAGCTGACCAAGACGTAAGACGATGATTATTTAGTAAAGAACTCCATCAGGACTGACCTAAAATTATTTTGAGAATAAGAATATGAATAGCGTCCTGCAAACTCGTAACAAGTGGTCCGTATATCGTCAGATAGAGACATTGTTGCGCTTTGCTAACTAAAGCATTTGAAAAGTTTTTTGACATATTAATCGTAAAGACTATTGTGTTCTTTCATAAAATTTTTCATAAAATATTCAAATATTTGCTGATTTAATATTTTATTTTACGTTTGAAACAGCTTTCAACAAGAGTTTCAAAAATTTGTTATAGAAATTTGTTAAATGCCAATAAACAAAATAAATAAACTTTTTTATGGAGTACAGTTCGTAGAAAATAAAAATAAACTAATTTGAAACTTTTCAACAAGTTTTTAAAGACCAATAACTTGTAATACCGAGATGTTAAAACAAATGCCTAAAACTGCATTTACACGCGTTCGGGCAATTCAAACTGAAACTACTGCTAATAATTACTTGCAATAAATAATTGTTTTTCAAATATAGTTAAAATATAAAACAGAGAGAAAGAGAGAAAGAGAGAGAGAGAGAGAGAGAGAGAGATATATAGAGGTAGAGAAAGAAAACTTACGTATTTATAAAATCTATTGTTTGTGCTTTCAATTGATCCGCACTATGGAGATCGGCTAATATTAATGTTTCAGCTGCTGTTTCAACGGAGAGATTAACGCACAGCGCTTCCTCGCACATTACTTTCAGCTTTTCCAAAGCATACTATTAAAAAAAAGCAAAAACAGTTGAAATATTAACCTTAGTATTTATGGCGCAAAGAAAATGAGAGAAAAAAAATGGAAATATTTTAAATACCTTATCAGCAGCTGCTAAGAGATCATCGGCCATTTTATCTAAATTAGGCGCTTTGCCAGTATAAATAAAACGTAACATTTCCTTTAAAACTTCATGATCAACGTCCGTTATGGCGACACGATTTAATTTACGCTCCTCCATTTCATGTTCGAACATGGCAGCAAAGACATCACTACGAGCTTCAATGGAAATGAAAATGGAAAAAAGGAAAAGAAAATGTTGTTTTGTCAATAAAAATTGATTGTGAGCATTTTAATTAAAACTGACTTACCTGCCAATATAGCTTTATGTGCTTGGAATTCACGGCCACCCACGGCTAACGTTACATCACTGAATTTCTCATTATCAAACAGGTTGCCCAAATCCTCGCTTAATTTACATTCGGGCACTTTGAATTGTACAATGTTAGATTGACCAGAAATATTAACACTATCGGCCACAACGCTAACTTCACAGAATATTGTCAATTTATCTTCGGGCAATAGGCCATTGGCTTCATCCAATAGAAAATCTCGTCGTATAAACTTTTTGAAACCCCAATCTTTGCCTTGTACAAAACGGTATGCTCTATAAACAAATGAGATCAGAGAGGTAAGAACAAAATGTTTAAATGGAAATGTACATTTGCTGGATGAAACAAACCTCTGTGATTCCATGGCTTTGGTTTCTTCTCTTTTAGCATTTAATATGGAAAATTTAAATTTGGCTCTAACTTCTGTTTTATTGCAGGAAACTAATAATAAATATAAGGATAAATAATCTTTACTTTCTTCATCTAAACCTTTTGGATTAACGCGTAAACACCTGCGAATTGAATGAATGAAGAGAAATTAATAAAAAGGAATTGAATAAATAGCTGAAGGACTACCAACCATTTTAATTTGTCATTAGCACCGGCGGAGAATGTTGAGGATTTTAAAACTTCACCCATTTCCTCGCGACAAAAACTAAAATTATTTATGGTCCACATATAACTAAATTTAACCACTTTCACCTGCAAGAGAAAACGAAACATACAACAATGATGAGATTTTGATTTTTTAATTCTTTGTCCAACGGAAAGATTAAAAGGATTTGATCGAGGAGGATTTATTGGTTCAATCTAGGGACGTACCTGTGTGTAACACCAGTTTTCAGCGACTGGCGTATTTACTTCCGGTAAAGGCGGTGAAGGTACACGACTAACCGCCATTGTACTACTGGATGCGTTAAGGTTAGATGTCACTCTAGCAGTTTGACTTGCCTGACATTCATTCACCGGCAATCTAAAATTAGAAAAAACAAAGATAGAACATTAGAAAGTTTGCTAAAAAAAACAAAATTTTAATTTGAAAATACAAATTTTAATAGAAAATTTCGAAATACAGATTACAGATTACTAAGGCAGTCCTTATAGTTTTGCAAATTTTATTTTTGTAATAGATTAAACTCATGATCTGAGATTTTTCCATATATAAGTATATATAAAGGTGGGGCATACAGGATTAAACAGTAGCGTGATGCAGTTAAAAGCAGACTACAGTTTTTTTTGTAACAAAAATTTTATTTTTACAACCCCTACCGGTTTTTTTTTGAGTCGCATTGTTCAAAACATTCATTACCTGGCCTGATAAACCAAATCCATAATATTTCGATCAAATTCTACTTTAATTAGATTCAAATACGATGGTGATGATGTATTCGATTCGGGACTAGAAGTGCTGGGTGAATATGATGATGATGATGATGATGGAGAGGAGGGCGAAGGGCAGGGTGACGTTGGTGAAGACATTAAATTTAATAATTTCAATAAAAGCGAATTATTATCCAGTTTGATGAAGTTATCCAATAAAATAGGCCAAAACAAATTGTAAAAGTTCATAAGATGGCGAACAAATTTTTAAACATTAAAAATATTTAACAAGTTACACTTAAGAAAATAAATTAACAAATAATTAACAAATAATTTATTTTCTTGACTTTAATATTCATTTAGATTTTAAATTACAACACACGGTACACACTCAGTACAGAAATAAGACTAAAATTCAATTGCAAAAATATTTCTCTTTTGCTTTTAATTTTAAATAAACACAGTTAAACGGGATTTGTTATTGTTTAATATTTTTGTTGTTCTTTTTTCGTTTTCAAAATAACGGTTGTTTTTCTAAATATTCTTTAGTGCCTCAGTTAATAGCAGAGAGCAATTGTAAACATATTTAAAAGAAAACAGAGTGTTTCAGGTTAAAATAAAATTCGTTTTTCAAATTGTAAACCGCACGTCTTTAAAGTTCGCTTAATTTTTGTAAACTAAAATGAGATTTTCCTTTGGGAAAATGTTTAAGTAACAATTTTCTAACAACAACAACAACAACATTAAAAAAAAATAAATAAAAAGGATCATTTCAAGGATAATAAAGCCAAAACAAAAGATTTCATAGATTTTTTGTTAAAATACGCTACAAAACACAGCAGCCAAATACCACACATCATTGTCATTTGAAAAGCAGATGTAACGAAAATTTTTGGATTTATGTTTTGGCGCTTCACTATAATAACCGAAAGCATAGCAGAAAAAAAATCTGTTGAAATATGGTTACAATAACTCAAGGTAGCAGTTTGCAACAAATAGTAGAACAAAAAACTCATCACATCTCTTATCATTAGAGCAGCGCTAAATGAAAGAAAATCTTGGTTTATTTTCAAGGTGTTGCACATTCACAAAACCAGACACACACGTATACACATACTCTTACATTCGCTTTGTTTTATTTGTCAGTATTTATGTTTATAATAAGGACGAGTCCTTTTCAGTTTACATGCAGATAGTATATCCACCAACATCCGTTTGAGAGCGTGTAAATGTAGGCGATTGTTTGAAAATAAAACACAAATGAAAGAAAAAAAAATGCATTCGAAGACCAAAATGTTTCATGATGATGCTATTTCAAGCAGAGCCTCCCTTTCCCACTTTTCGAGATGATGACAACATGACGACTTTAAGAATATTGACTTACGGGTGGTGGATAAATCAAAAGGTGATTTTTTTTTATTCATTATTTTTTGTTGTCATCAAGGTGAACAAACTTTAAGAATTTTTTTTTTCCATTTTATTTCAAAAAAAAAATCTTTTGTTGATGGTTATTTTTGACATCAGTCGTAAATTTTTAAGGTAAATAGATAAAATTATATGGAATGATATAAAATTGTGGTTTGAAAATTCTAAAAATATGTGTAAAACTCTAAAGTGAAAAAATTTCTTGCCAAAATATAAAAATAATCGTGTACGAATCTTACTAATTGCATGTTTAAATAAAGAACAAAATATTAAAAATAAGTACTCATTGACGTCATATATATACATACAATTTGCAAATAGTATATATATGTACGTAGATTACACACATAGCTTTCACAGGCTCCAAGCTTGTAATATATGTTATCCGTATTCCTGTCATAGGAGTAAACATCTTCGTCACAATAATTACTAATTATTCATTGTAACGCTACAACTCAGATTCTTAATTACTTCACTGAGAGACTAGCAAATTACCTTTCATATAAATTAAAATTTTATTATTTATTCAAATATTTTTTAAAGATTTTGTTCCAAGAACATTTCGAATATTTAATTTGGTTATCAAAATGACTTAAAATTTCGCTTTTTATAATACATATTTTACAGACTTTAGTTCTGTTTTATTATTATCACAAACATCCTGTTAATAACAATTTTAGTTAAAAATGCAAGCAGAGAGTGGCAAATTTCGAATAAAAGTCAACACAACAACAAAATAACAACGCCATTACTTACTTTTATTAAGAGCTAAGAGCAAGGAAGAGAGAGAGAGAGATAGAACACTTATTGCCATAGAAAATTGTAAAAAGCTTAACGAATTTATAATAAACAATATCGATAATAAAATCGACAAAGAAGTTTACAACAAAAATCTTGTGATATTTTCACATTCACTACCACCACCCATAAAAAGGAGATAAATGTTGAAGAGACACGACACATAAAAAGTTCTTCATTTTATGCCATGTAAAGTTAAAAAGAAAGCATTTGTCGCACACATACACACACACACATGCATACATATGTACATAAACTGTTTACAAATACGCTATTAAAGAGCGGAGAAAATCTATGACTGTGATAAATAAAATCAAAACGATGGTGTTTATTAAACGAAAAGTCAAAAATTGACAACAGCAGCAGCAGGCAGCGCAGACAAAAATGTCGTAAAATAATACGATTGAACAAAAGTAAATAAAAAAGAATGAAAATTGTTCAACAAAAAAAATCTCATTAAACTGTGACCACCGCTTACACTCACAAAATGTTTCACAGAAAATAAAAAGGAAAAGATTTTTCAAAGGAATGTTGAATGTTTAATAAAAGAAGCTCTATTGTTAAGGGCGATGACTTTGTTTAAAAAAGGCGAATGACACAACAATAATAAAAAAAAAAAAAAAAATATGAATTCGTAGCGCAAAAGAATAGCAGCTTTGGGCGAGAAAAATTAAAAATAAAGAAGAAAACAACGAATTATTATATATCATTTAAACTTTAAGTTACAAAAACTAGACTTTTCCAAAAAGGTTTTCTTTTTATATTAAAATTTATAGAAATTTTGCCACATTAGTTGCACAAATCAAGCAAAATTTCCTTTACATGCATTCGTTTGATAAATTTTGTATGGATTCTCTCAAGTGATAACTTATTTTCTTACTTAACGTAACGTTATTGGTAAGAAGTCGCCGTAGTCTACTAGGTAGTTTGTTGGCCTATATTAAATTGAAAAAATATTTCTTCGGCGACTTCCTTTTAGCAGATTTCTGGCATAAACTTTGAGAGCAACTCATGAATAAATTTAATGCACACAACATAAGTGGTGTGAGAAGCTAGATCGTAATCCTAACTGAAGAGTTGTAATGACCAATTATGTACGTATGTATTGGTAATTACGACCTAGCCTCTTGTACCACCAATGTTCTTAGTTTAAAGTCCACATAAAGTAAGTTTTTGTCTAGACTACTGCTGAGAGATATCTGAGCTAAGGTTTGGACCACGATCCCACATCTAATAAGTCAACCCACTACCAAATATTGTGCAAGTGATTGTCCCTTATACGACAGATAGAGGCTTCCTCTGATACCATTTGAATGTCTTCTTAAAGGCCTTAGTTTGACTGTTTATTTAATAGGACTTGGTCGATTACATTCCTTTCTTACCAAGTTTCCGGTCAAAGGACTTTAAACTTACTATGTAGAGGTGCATGGACGAACTTTCTTTTCTAAAAATGTAAGTTTTAATTATTTTTCCATTACTTATACTGACTGAATCATTAAATTTTAAAGGAAATCGTTCAATTCGTATGAATTTCACGCCTTTTCGCAGTTTTTCATCGTTCGTTTTGCTATTCAGATTGATAATTATAGTTTGAAATTGTGATTTATTTCAATTTAATGTGCATAAAAATTTCCCACTGTGCTGTATACACTTTCACAAAATACACATAAAACTAGAAACAAAAAGTAAAAACTTCAATTATTACGCAAAATTTTTAAGCATATGAAATGAAATAAAAGTGAAAACCATAAATATTTTCATCTGGAGAAAAATAAAAAAATTTTAATTTTTGATGATCATGACAATTTAAATGAAAAAAAAATGGATTTAAAAATTATCATTATAAACTAAACAACATGATATATAATTTATTAATGAACGTCGTCATCATCATCATGATCAGTACAACAACAATATAATCGAAAAAAAACCTAGTCAAACATTATTGACAATAATGATTAACATCAACACCACAAAGCGCCATAGCTGGATACACTATACCACACAACTACGCACAGATACAAGCTAAACCATCCAGCCATAACAATAACAATTTGAACAACAACAACAACAAAAAATCAAGTCTTTTATGGTTAGAGAGTTACATAATAAATTAATTCGAAAGCCTTTTTTTTTTTAAGAGAGAAATAAAATGAAAAAAAAAAAATTAAATACGAATTGAATTCATTTTTTATTTTGAACAAAATGTATGTAAAAAACTTTCATTGGTTTCAAAGCGCTTTTTTTTTTGCTTGTTTGTTTAATTTCTTGTTTTTATAAAAGTTTTTATTTTCAATGAAAAGGTGAAAATTTCAGTTTCAGTTTCAGTTTTTTTTTTCTTTTGTTTATTTAAACAGGAGTAAAAAGGAAAGGAAAATGAAAAAAAATACTAAAGAAATATTACTTTTCTTTAAAATACAATTTTCACTCATCGTTATATTATTGTTGATATTTTCCCAACATCATATACCAGCAAAAAGAAAAAAATGAAAGCCTTTAACGAAAAACTTAAAGAAAATTGCTGCGATATGTTAAAACAAGAAAGTAAAAAAAAATTCAAACGATTTTCACTTAGCAGCAGCTATACATTAAAAAATGTTACAATAAAACAAAAAAACCAAAAAAAAAATTCAATAAATTTTCTTTTTTGCTTTTGTAAATACACACAAACACTCACAACAAAAACAAAAAAAAAATCAGCTGAATACTCTATTAAATAAATGACAAAAACTTGTTGTTGTTGTATAGTTATTATTTAAATTGTATCTTAAAATAAAAATAAATAAATAAAAACAAAAACGAATTTCAATATCAACCAAAATGTTGAAATGAAATCTTCAACATAACTACACCACACACACAACACAGGGTAAAAGTGGCTGCGCGTTTACAAGAGAAATTTTTCACTCTGTTTAGTCATAAGCAGCGACAGCAACACTGGCAGCAAAAAGGGGTAGCAGCAACATTAATAGCAGCAGGCGAAGCCAACCAAACAATTTTTTTTTTCTTTCTCATTTTCTTTCTTTCTTTCTTTCTGTCTTAATACAGTTGTTTTTATTACTTGTGCTGTTTGTGCAGCCAGGATGAATGATCATGATTTGACATGTGAAAATCATGTTGTTATTGTTGTTGTTTCTTTACTTCCGCTTTAAATTTTCTTACACCCACACATAACTCTGGCATTCACTTATGTACTCACTCTGTCTCTGTCACTGGCTTGAAAAGTAAAAAAGAAAATAGCAGTACTTTTCATTGTTAAAGCTTTCATCGCTGTGTGTGTGTGTATGTGTGTGTGTGTTTAAATAAGCAGCAAGTAAAAGTTGTATGAAAATTGTTTTTATTTTTTGTCTTCTTTGTTTATTTTATTTTTGGGGGAAAATATTGAAACATTTGTAGAGAAATTTATTGTTATTATAATTTCTTGTTGTTATTGCTGCTATTTATTGTTGCTGTTGCCATTGCTATTGCTATATTGCTGTATATAAAATGAGAAAGTTAACTGTGGAAAAAGACAAAAAAAAAGGAATGCTACCACCAGCCAGACACCATTCCATTCATTCATTCAACGTATTAAAAGATGTTTCCAAAGGAAAAATTAAATCATAATACCGTGTGTGTCACCATGTAATCATACCGAAAGAAATCGATGTTTAAGAACAAGAACGACAAGAGAAATCAAATGAGAACTAAAAGGATAATGATTGCATGGACCAGGCTATTTATTGAATGGAAAGAGGAAAATGGCTGAGGAGGAAAAAACAGGGTATAATATAAAGAGTTATTTCGCCAGGCAACCAAAATACGTAATGAATCTCACCAGATTAGTAATTATGATATGCGCTAACTACCTAATGCTACAAAAGAATCCCTAGTCCACCCTACACAAAGCAGTTATGATTGTGGTCTTCAAATTAGACCTTTCCTTCTGAGCTTAATGCGCATAGTAAATTTATATTAATTACTTAAGCGGCACTGGACTCAAGACCTAGAAGACTAAAGAGTTTAATATAATATATCACAGTCAATTATCCATACACTACTCCTATCTGGTTTGTACTAAAGAAAATGGATCCATCCAATGAACAAGACTGGCATATAGTTGTGAACTACCGATGCTTAATAGTATTAAACGATTGTAAATACTGATTTTCTATCATCAATAAAATAACAGATAGGCTGACTATTGATCTCACAAAATAGATTCCCATGCCAGTATTAGCCACCAATTTAGAACGCTCCATGTTTTTCATGCATTTCTTAGCCGAGGATACAACACCATAAAAGTGGAAATTTATGATGGATAACGACGGTTTTAGCTTCCAAATAAACAAGAAATCTTAAATAAAATTCAGGAAACTTGGTGTTATTCAAAAACATATATTCACTATAGTCTAAGATCTTTGAGAGCAATAAAACATTAGAAAAATCAAAGCTATACTTACAATAAAATAAAGAAGAGTGACACTTCAAATTTTTGAAATGTAACGGAATTATATTCATAATAGATTTAAAGATAGATTTATAGATAGTAGAGTAGGTGAATCAATTTTTTTTGAACAGCAGTGTATTTCCATTGTAGTTTCACTCAATATTCTAAATACAATGAATAGGTGATGGAGTTAACTATGAATTGAAGGAATACAATGGTTTAAAGGTAGTGGAAATCTTTGAAGGAGACGTTTTTAAAATTATAAAATACCCTCTGTCCCCATTGTTTCTTTCAGGCATTATTTTAAAAGATTTCCTTTTACAAAGAAAGTAACAAGACAAGATTGTTATAATTTTTTATTTCTTATGCAAAAAATTTGATTTAATATCTTTATATATGCCTTTGTAAATAAATACAAAAGAAAAGTATTGAAATTTTTGTTTGTCGCTATTATTTCTACCAGCATTGTATATATAAACATTCTTCTGGGTGAAATGTAGGACCATTATTGCCGCCATGTTTATTATTTTATTGCGCTCAATTTAAGTTGTCAAAGTTACAATTAACTTAGCAGTTTGCTATTAAAATAGAGAAACATGTTGCTCAACATCGGGGATTGTAGTTTCGCAACACATATGTTTGGGTTTCAATTTTTTAATTTCTAAACAATCGTTTAATTTAATTAAAAAATAAAATAAAAGAAAAGAAAAAATGTAAATGATCAATCAACTGCCAAAGGAGATTACGAAAAAACAAACAAAAGAAAAAAAAAATGTTGAAAATATTGACATCGTTTATTTGAATATTTTGTTTTTTTTTTGCCTTTTTTTCTTTTCTTTTGCTATGCGATCAACCTCTTTTATCAGTTTAATTTAATCACTTTTCTTCTTAATTATTAACCAAAAAAAAAAAAAAAAAAAATACAACAACAACGATAATAACAATAAAATGTGAAATTTCTTTTCAATATCAAAAGACACACAACACAACACAACATTCATTTACTACTGCTACTACTACTACTACTACTACTACTACTACTACTACTACTACTACTGCGACTGCTCAGACTCATTCCTCTACTCTCACAAAAAACATTTCACTTTAATAATAACAACATATCGATCTGTGTTAATCTTAAAAAGTGTCGTTTGGCTAAACAGCAACAGCAACAGCAACAGCTACAACAAATTACAATAACAACACAAACAAAACAAGACAAGACAAAAGTGAAGTGAAGTGAAGTGAAAAAAGAAATAAATGTGAGGTTACTACACACTTAATGTGGTTATTGTTGTATTGCCTTTGCTTTCATAGTGTAATGGCTGGCGTTTGTTTATTTTCTCTCTTTTCACCTCAATTGAGCTTTTTCTTTTTTTGTTGTTGTTGTTATCATTGTGTTAATGTTGTTATTATTTGTTTTGAGGGAATGAGGTTTAAAAAGTTTTGTGTTCGTTTATATTGCTTGCCTGCTTGCTGCTGCTGCTGCTGCTGCTGTTACTGCTCGTTTTGTTTAGAAAGTAACGAGAAAGCCTAAAAACCAACAATAATAACAAACAAACAAACAAAAAAACCGCATGTGAAATCTATGCAACAACACCAAAAATGAAAACAATAACAATAACAATAACAGTAACTAACAATGCTAAACAAGAAACCATATAAAGAACAGAAAAGTGCAATCGTAAATAAAAACTATGCTGTTAGTGCTGTTGTGCTGCAAAAAAGTTCTCATTTAAAAAGTAAATGAGAAAGTGTTTTAAAATCAGAGAGACAAAGAGAGAGGGAGAGAGAGAGAGAGAGAGATTTTTGTTTTCTTAGTTAAAGAGAACAAGCCTTATTGAAATAGAACAACATTTAGAAAAATGAAATTTTGATGTTCTATGAAATCAACATTAAAAGAAAAAAAAAACAATAAATTATTGTAGAAGTTTATATATCGTAAGGTCTTATATTTTTTGCTTCTTATAAACAAAAACTAATAATAATTCTCTTATAAACTTAAAAAAATTCTTTACGTTTTTCGATGCGTTTGTGGGAATATGAATTTTTTTTTTAAGTTCGCAAGCCAGCAATTCTGTAATTATATCCCTGTTTTGTGGTTTCCTTTAGGATTTCCTTTCACTGTCAGTCACTCACCTTATTTTTGTCATTATTTTGTATTTTTTTTTGCTGTTTTTGTGGCTGAGTTTTTTTCTGTCTGTAGTTAATCACACCCTTTTTCATTCATAAAAATTTCTTTAAATCGCGATGTAAACAAAAACCACATTTTAAGCGGAAGTAGACTCCAGTGATTTCTTAAAACTGGTGAATAAAGTTGTAGTTTGTTTTTCATTTTCCTTTCTTTTTTTATATTTTTGTTTAACACCTTTAACCTCTTGAAAATGGCTTAAGATGTTAACAATAAATCATGAGGTATTTTTTTTTTGATTTTTTAAATGAACTTCAACACCCACCTGGTTAGAAAATGTTAAAAAAAAATCATCCATCATTATTAAAATAAAGACAAAAGCCTTTCTTCAAGTAAAGTAAAGTGAAGTGAAGTGAATGGTAGGAATTATTTAAAACAAACTTTCTTTTTGAAAAAGAAAAAAAAATTATAAACTTTCCCAAATCAAATTAAAAATAACAGCAACAAAAAAGTGATCGTATTTGTTTTTATTCAATTTTTATTGCCAATGTAAGCAATTTTTGTAGAGTAAAAGTGCATCATTACCATGGCCATCACCCCGAAAAAAAGAAACAAAAAAATTTGCTTTATTTATGACGATTTTTATTTTTATTTGTAATTTTTTTTTTCTCTTTTGATTTAAACAAATCGTTTTTTTTTTGTTTTATTTTTTCAAATTCATTAACTAATTCATCTTTAACAAGTTCAGCGTCATCATCATTGCGATTGCAGTTGCCAGTTTTCATTGATAATCATGGAGTTTTTCTTTAATGAAATTGATCATGATCATAATCATCATCTAAATCCCCATCATCTCATAATGCCAGTGAAATGCGGAGAAAATTTTTTGGTACACATGCTTGCCTACCTGCTGCTTCATTTAGTTTCACTTTTTCTTTAACCAAAATGAAAAATATTTTTTTTTCCATTCAAATTTTTCCTATCGATTTTTTCCAAAGATCATTGATTTTTTGTTAGAAAAATTTTTTTTTAAAGTATAAATTTGAAAGTTTGAAAATTTATGTAATATTTACCATATTTTTTGATTTTTTACGGAAACGACTGTCATGTAATACAATAATTTTACACTGTCCTCAATTTCCCTTTTTAAAGCGGCCAACCGCAAAAAAAAAAAAGCCAACAACTACTGCGTTATTACAATACAAACATCATTCATTACAATACCTTTGAAATAATTTTTTGCCTTTAAAAAAATATTTTTTTTTCTCTTTTCAAATACAAATTTACATAATCTTGCGTGAAAACTAAACTTTAAACAAAAAATAATAAAGAAAAAACAGCACTAAAAAGAAACTAAAAATGAAATCCACATAATAATTTAAAAAACAATTGGTGTCGTAATCGAACCCATTTATTTAAGTGTTCCGTACAATTTTTCTCACTTACAAATACAAAAAAAAGAAGAAAAAAATCCAAACAAATATTCAAAAACAAATGAAAGTTTTATTCCGCCTCTTTAGCATACGCCAGAGAAATTATAACATTTTTGTTATAATTACGAGAGATTACGTAAATATTAAGAGAAACAATAAAAAGAAAAAAGTTTTTTAAACATTTCAAAACCATTTGAAATGAAATAAAAAAAAATGACAAGAAAGTCCAACAAAAAAAAAAAGTAGAAAGAAAAGGTTAAACATGATAAATTACCACCTTTCTCCTTAAGTAAAGAAAGTCAACCAATATCGTAAAAGATAAAGAAAAGAGAGTGTGTGTGTGTGTAGGTGTTTTATAATACACGAAGAAAATGGAAACCGTATACGAATTAAAATTAAAAACAAAAACACATACACTCTTTATAACGGTAATGCACTTGAAGCCACAAATTAAAAGAGCAATTAAGCTACACAACACTCATTTGGTCTCTTTTAGTGTTTAAAAGGGTCTTACTGGATCAACCACTAACACAACTACAATTAAATACTCAAAATAACCTCTTTTCATGAGAAGAGAACTTTTTAGAAATTCAAGAACAAGAATACATAATTAAAAGCAAAACTGTAAACATAATATATTATCCATTTAATGATAGCAAAACCGCCGATCTGGCAAAGCTGTCATCTGAAGTGTTAATAATTTAGTGAGAAAGAAACGTTTAACCTTTCGTTAAATTTTTTTGTGCCAACAAAAGTCTAGATTGTTTCAAACCCATTTGGCTTCTCTCCACCTTCAAACTCTTACTCCATTAAAAGTTTCTGTACCAATCAGAGGCGTAGAGAATATTCTTCTTTGCTCATATGATATGATATGAATTCCACATGACCTGTGATCGAGTAAAGGGTGACATTATTTTTCCTACCTAGCTAATTCAGCTTACCAAGCGAGTGCTCGAATGACATCCCAACTGTTAAATAATATTACCATGGCTATACCGCCACTCAAGGATAAAATTAGCAAATAGCGCGTGGGGCGTCAGAGAAGGCAAGCCTTAATCCTCACTAAAGCAGTATAAATATAAGAAAAGGGTGTGCTATTTTTGGTGAAATTTCTGACCCAAATATTTTTCTTTTTTTTTTTTTTTTAACACAAACATATTAAGATTTTGTCGTCTATTAAAATTCGAATTTAGTTTCTAGTTTAACAATTTCAATTAAAATTAAAATCGTTTTAATGTTAAACTTATTTTAACGATTAAAATAAAATGTGCGATAAATTTAAAGATAAAAAAATTGAAATTAAATTGAAGCAACAACGATCATTACTTATTATTTTATGTTTAGAGAGAGAAAGAGAGAAACCTTTAAATTTAAGAGTTTTAATCTTGTTTTTATTTTTATGTTAAAAACTTAAATACTTTTGGTAGTGTATTGTTTAATGTTGAAAGGAGTTTGGTTTTAATAATAAAATTGATTAAAATCAATTGATTGTTTTGTTTTGTGTAAAATGAAATATTTTCTATGTGTTTTATTTTTTTTGTAAATATTTTACAAAAATAAAAACAAAGAGTGTTTCTCTACTGTGCGTGCTGTATGTGCCTTTTTTTACAATAAAATTGTAAAACAAAAACACAATATTTTTTGGATGTTATTGGATTTTTGTAGGTCATGGTCTACTTTTTTTTTATTTCAGTTCACAATTTCTGTCGTAATGAACAATTTTTTCGATATTTTTTTTTTTGGAATTTATCGTTCATATGAAGATTGGTTGGTTGGTTGGTTGGCTGGTTGGTATTACGAGTACGTTTACGTTAAACAGCAGCTTATAATAATAGTACGTGCGTGCTTTTTTTCTCTCTCTTTTTCTTTGGTTTTTTGGGCTGTTGTTGGTTGGTAGGCATGTCGTAGATATTTTGTTTACGGTCGTCTGTCGTATATTGTGTTGGGTTGGCTTAAAACATATATATTCTCTTCGTTTATGTTGTAGGGACTCGTCACAGCAACACATTCGTGTAAAAATTATGCTCCTGAAGAGTAAGTCATTTACAATAACAGTGTGGAACGAAAAAATATGCGTATGCTATTAAAAAAAAAAAAATTACAACAACAAAATACAATTTATGTACACATACTCTCATTACTTGTACATACAATAAAGAAATACATACAACAAAAATTGATTTGTAAGAGTGGAGGCAGAAAAAACAAAACAAAAAAAAAAGCTGACTGGCTGACTATGACTAGAGTTCCTTGATAAATGACCTCAATTTCGTTTTGAGCTCAAAAGTAAGTGATGGCGATGGTGCTGACGACGACAACCACGATGATTGTGATAATGATGATGGTAATGGCGTTGATAATAATGACGATGATTATAATTTCATTTCATCATTTCAATAAAAAAAATTTAAACAAAAATGTTTTATTTTTTTTTTGTTTGTTTGTTTGTTTTTGTTGTGTTTTTCATTTGAGGGCTAATTTTCCTCATATCGTATACAAATGTCGCGTGTATATGTGCATGTATGTGTGTATACAGCTTAAGTACTTGAAATTAATTAACATTTTGATCTAAAATTACTATTTATAAGCGTTTAAGTGTTCAAGTTTAAATTCATCAAACTACGACAACTACAATAATAACAACAACAACAACAACAACAACACATTCATTCATATACACTTGGGGTATACATGGCATGGTATAGTAGAATATAGTAGGTATTCGGTATTCAGTATTCTGTTCTATTCATTATTATTGAAAAATACTTCCGTGTGTGCATTTGCATTGATTGTATTATTACGACGCTCTCCTTCTCGCTTGCTTTTAATGTTTTATAGTTTTTGTGTTTGGTTTTTGGTTTTGTTTCATTCTATTTCGAGTGTAGGGTAATTTATGTCATCGCTTTTTAGGTCATTCAATGCTTTCCTAATTGTATAAAAAAAAAAAGAATACAAATAAATATATTTGTATATATGTACATATGTATATACTAAATACATACATATAAATATGTATGTAAAAAGTAGGTCGTTCTCCTCCATACAAAAACAAAAAAAAATCCATATCATTGGCTCATTCAGGCAACTCAAACCATTCATCTGTTGCCATATGAAATGAAACCGTAACACTCGTTTAGCTCACAAAAATATGTTTGCAGAGGCAGAGATGGATGGCGGAGAGAGAAGGAGAAAATGATTCTTCTTTTCCTGCTGTGTTAAAAGGCATGTGCTCTTTTTTTCTGTTAATGGGAACACTTTTGGGCTTTTTTTTATTATTATTATTATTAAAAATAAAGCTTTAAATAGAAATGGGTCAATTGTATTATTTTATTATAAACATCATCACATCACATCATATGCTATAGCATACATTCAGACATGCATACATATTAATATTTATAGGCCTTTTTGTAAAACTAATTTTGTTAACACCCTCTTAAAAGTAACAAACAATAAAATTTTAAAAAAATGTGTTGAGAAAGAAAAGTAAAATAGAATAGAAAATGTGGTCATTATGGTTATTCTAATTAAAATTCAAAATTAGTTTAATTGCTTTACTTTGAAAGCAATTTATTTTAAATTTTATGAAATACTTTATCAGATTAAATTGAATAATTACGATAAATTAAATTTTTTTTTTTGGTTACTAACAGAAACAGAAATTTAAATTCGAAAATTCTATTCATTATATTTATCATGTTAAAATTGTAAAAGTTTGAGAATAATTAACGATTTTATCAATTGATTACTATGAGTCTCAAAAAAAAAATTAATTTTATTGTTATAAGAAATTAAACATAATTTTCTAAAGAATATTTCAAGATTTTGAATAATTTAAGAAAAATCAAAATTCAAGCCTTATTTAAACTATTAAACAATCTAAAAAAACTTTGGAAAAATAAATCGTTTAAAGTAATTTTGTTTTAAAAGATCAAAGACAAGAAAAAATTTTAAATAATTTTAACAATCTTATTGTATCGAATTACAATGTGAAAATCTTTTAAAAAATACAATATTTCATACGAAAATATCATGTTTTTCGACGTGATTTACGTGACCATATCATATTCATGCCATTTGCCAATGTTAAAACCTACGTAAACATTAAAAAAAAAAATGTTCAATATTTTATTTATAAATTAATCTGCATAGACGTTTTACTCTTTTTATATTTTTGTTTTATTTTATTTTTTCTACTTTTTTCGAATTTGTTATCAAGGGTTTAATGTTTAATTGTTTTTTTTTTTTTTTTTTTTTTATAAATTTATCTTTGACTGATAATGCACGCTCGTTCGCTTGCTGGCTAGCTCAAGTACTTGACTTTTAAATTTAATTCCATTGCAATTCCATATAGAAATAGCAATAGCAACAACAACAATAATAAAAAAAAATATATGTACATATATATATAGAAACGAACTAATTATGATTATGAATCATTGTAATGAAGCTTGAAACCTCGACATTTTATTCATATTTTTTGCAAAAAAAAATTTTTTTTTTTTTTTTTTTGTACAAAAGTTATTCCAATAAATTCGCAATATGTACTCATACAGAAATGGTATGGAGAGCAGAAGATATGAAAGTTTAACAAAATTAAACCACAACAAAAAAAACATTCTTATTGCTGATATCAGCAGAGTAATAAAAGAAAAAAGATTCCAAAAAAAAAACCCCCACCACCACTAACCATACGTATTTTTTTATTAATAAAATAGGAAAAAAAAAAGAAACAAAACAAAGTTTAGCACATGGTTAGGCATTGCAAAAAAGAAAAAAAAAGCACAAAACCGAAGTAGATTATGGAATCAAAGTACATACATACATATAAACGTATGTACGTAAATCAACAAAAAATAGAATAGAACAGAATGAATAAATAAATGTTTATTGTATTGTAATAATATTTTACGTTATTAGAAAGACGACGACGGCAACGAAGAAGAAAAAGAAGAAGAGTTCAACACGTGTAAACCTTTCAAGGTACACGTTATTAGAAAGAAAAAAAATTTACATTCTATCAATAAATTAAATAAAAATTTTTATGGCCAGTTTTAAAATTTAATTTTTTTTTAAATTAATTTTTCCATTGCCCGTGTCGTAATATTTCTTTGTTATTTCATAGGTTTTCTAACGAAAAGACAATTTTCTTTTTTATATTTTCTTATAAGCTAAATACAATATTTATTTGTTTGCATATCGACACAATAATTTAAAAAAACTGTATTTAGACTCAATTTTCTTATTTTAAATGGACAAATTATTGGCCTTAAAAACTTTTTGAAAATATAAACCAAAATAAATAAGAAAATTACGACAGTATTTATAAAAATTTAGAAAAAAAAATAACGCATTTATTTTAACTTTTATTAAAATTCAAAATTAGTTTGAGAGCTCAGTGAAAAAAATTTACTATAAAATAAAAAAAAAATATTTCACATTTTCTAAGATTTAACAGAAACTGAAATTGGATAAAAAATAAAGCAATAATCTAATGCATAAAGTGTAACAGAAATCTGAAAAGATACACTTACGATAAAGTAAAAAAAAAAAAGAAGAAATTTTTAATTAATTTAATACTAAATTTGACAAAAAAAAAATACAATAAAATTACGAAAAAAAAAATTACAATAAAATACAATAAAAAACAATTTTCTTATAAATTTTCGCAAAAACCAACGAAAACTAAGAAAACTTTAACTATCTATGCATTGACATTAAAAATGTTGGAAAAAAATTAAACGGATGTTAACAAAATGTTTACGATAAATTCTTATATATTTTTATGAAAAATATTCCTGTTGTGGTTATTCTTTCCTGCTCATAATGTATGCCCTTTTTTTTTAAATAATAAATTATTAAGTAATTGAAGGCAATAATAGAAAATTATTTTATATCGAAAAAATAAATGCCTTCTTATGAAGGCTGGCCTAGGTCTAACGTTAACATTAACGTGGGATACTTCAAGTAACGAAGGCCTGTTATGTTATCGGAAAACAATATGAAAACAAACACAAAAATGTTGTTTAACACACGGCGTTTAGGAAAATGTTACGAAGGCTATACACTTGAGAATCAGAAAATAAAAATAAAAAAAAAAACAAAAAACAAAAAAAAAAACTATTCTGTTAAATTAACATTTTATGTAATTGTTTGTGTAAAAAAAAGAAACGGTAAATGATTACGTGTATTAATAATAACAGGGTTTAGATTTAACAGTGATTTAAACTTGGCGATTTCAAAGCAATTAAAATAACAACAACAACAACAACAAAAAACATAACAAAAAAATCTCAAACAATTTGAAGGTTAAGCTATTAACCTTTAAACAATAAGGAAATAGTATGTATGCATATATTATGTTCAAAATTAGTGTTTAAATGTATAATAAATTCATAAATAAACAAAAAAACAAAAACAAAAACGACAAATCTCAATAAACAAGAAATATTAATTA
>QOCX01000065.1:218774-264772 GCA_005959815.1 Sarcophaga bullata
TGTCACACAGAGCTTAAATATTTAGAAGCAGAACAAAAAAAAAAAAAACAAAAAAAAAGAGTAGGCTTTGGTTTCTCTTTTAATGTTGCCATAAAATACATACTTCCTATACATATCCTTCAAATTTACTTTCTAAACACACACACACACATTTCCTGTGCCCTTACACACACACATGACAACTCTCTTATAAAGAGAGAGAGAGACAAAGAAAAATTGTTTTGTATTTAATCTAAATTCAAATTGAGGTTAAGAGTATATGCGTGTGAATGTTTTGCAGCTCCATGTCACAAATGCCAATAGTTACCAATCCACACATACATACATACACTTGCTCAACACTAAACATTTGTTGATTAAAATATAAGAAAATCCTTATTATACTTGTAGTTGTAACGCTGCTAACGTTTACATTCCATTGTTATAAATTTGACCTCACAACCTACAAAACCAACAAAAAAGAAAAAAAAAACGAAAAATAACGACCATTTTAGGAGCAGCAAGAATAACCAACAACTACTACAACAATAATAAAAAAGGACTAAAAGAAGTGATATTTAATTTAGTAAAACACTCACACATACACACACACCCACACAAAAGTGGACTCAATACCTTATACGCTCTCATATCACTTTCAAGCAGACATACAAACTAACTCTCGTGGTGAATATACGCCACGTTTTATGAATTTCCTAGAAAGGAATAATATTATAAACAATACAAAAACAACAACAGCAAGAACAATAAGAAATTAAACAAAATAAATCCAAAGTAGAATAATAATAATAATCACCCAAAAACTAATATACAAACACTTACATACACATGCACTTTCTATGTTAAAATATTCACACAAAAACAGATAGCAAGCACAGCAGCCTTTATATTAAGGAGAGCGAGAGAGAAAGACAGAATATATCGAGAAATATAAGGAAAAAGTGTGTCAACATTTTTTAGTTTATTATTGTTGTTGTTGTTGTTTTTGGTTTTATTAGGCTTTAGAAAAATGAAAAAAAAAAACAAAACAAGAATAAGTAAACAGTAATAACAACAAATTATAAGTAACAGCCTGTAAAACTAGAGTAGTTCATAGAGACCGACAGAGAGAGAGAGAGAAGAGTGCTAAACGAATAGTAACTGAGTGAGTGGTTTTATTAAGGAAAGAAAATATAGAGAACAAGCTTTTTTTGTGCTTTTGTTTAACTTTATGTGCCGCAGGAAATTTGTGTTTATTTTCCATAGAAGCAGCAGCAGGAAATCGCAAGTACATACTTATTCAATCTATCATGTTTCAAACAAATAGATGAAGAGTGTTTGGAAGAAAACATTTTAACATATTACTTAAAAGGACCTTATAATGGACTCAAATAATATTTGCTCGTAGCCTACAAAAGAATTTTGAGTGATTTTAAAGCCTAAATGGTCACTACAACCTTTTAATCAGGATTATAACCACCCACGCTGACAGATTTTTGAGAAACTTTTTTACAAATTAATGTATTGTATTCCCAGTTCATTTCAATCCACTTTTTTTCGATTATATCACAATTTTCGATAATAAAACTTAAGCAATTCAAATTAATAATCAATACTTTAATTTCCCCAGCTCTGAATAAACGCTTTTAAGTCAATAAAATCTTACTTTTATTAAAAAAAAATCCATCTCTGAGTATGAGTATATATTTGAGGTAAAAGAAGAGTGTGTAAAACAATTTCAAACTTTTATTTTGTGCCTGATTATTGATTGTAATTTTCCATCTCAGTTAGAAAAACAAAATTACTTCGATTGAGTGAAAACACAAAATTCTCAAACAATTCTGTTCTGTTTGAGTAGAACAACACACAGGCAAGTATGTATGTGTAGAATTTATAACAGAATCTAATCCATGTTTCTTTTACAGCGAAAGAGAGTAGAAAAAATAACCGTTATTTGTATTTACCTTTTATTATCACAGCAATGTGTGTGATGTTGATGATGATGGTTATGGTGTTGGTGATGATGCTGTTGCTGCTGATGGTGCTGTTGTGCTGGCGATTGTTGTTGTTGTTGTTGTAATGTAACAGAATTTGGATTTATTAATTGATTAGGATTTTGATTATTTTGCTGATGTTGGTGTTGTTGCTGTTGTTGCTGCTGCTGTAAAGCATTACAATATTCTTTAGAATTTGGGCACTTAACCAATAATACTACACAAAGTGGTGAATTTGAATTTGACGAAGATGCGGCAGCAGCGGCGGCATTCGAAGACGAAGAAGCCGCTGAAGCAGAAGAATTTGTTGACGAAGTTGAGCTCAACGTAGCAGAAGAGGAATGTTGCTGTTGTTGTTGATGCTGATGGTTGTGATGTTGCTGATGATGATTGTTGTTGTGGTGATGATGATGAGGTTGCTGATGTTGATGATGGTTTCTGCTATAATTACTGTAAAGCGGGAATTGTGGTGATTGATTTCTTTGTGTAGGCTGTTGTTGTGGTTGTTGTAGAGGGCCTAATTGATTTTGTTGCTGATTTAAATGCCTTCGTATCGATTGGTGTATACGATGTGTTATTGAATTCGTTAAAGCGGAATGTTGCTGATGATACAAATACGACGAAGAAGAGGAGGACGTCGACAACGAATTAGAGGACGACGACGACGTCGATGCTGTGTTTGTTGAGGGAGAATTTGTTAAAGCAGGTGGTGAATTTAAACGATTGGCAATAATACTATTCAATGTTGTACTCGATGTTATCAAGGCTGAGGGAGGATTTGAAACCAGACTTCTTAAAGTGGCATTAGCTTGAGAACAAGAGGGAGTGGCTGCAGAGGACGACGACGATGACGAGGCGTTAGAGTTAGAGGTAGAGGCTGATGTGGGCGTAGAGTTGCTTTTACTGTTATTATTGTTGGTATTCGAAGAAGTCGAAGTTGAATTTGTACTCGCGTTGTTTATTGAGGAACTTTGTTGTCTTTTTAATACATTTTGTAAGTGATTATTTTTCGGAAAACTATCTGAGGTGGCGGCAATAGCAGCAGCACTAGATGAAGAACTCGTTAATGAAGATAATGTGTTGTAAGCAGACAAAGATGCAGACGTTGAAGTAGAAGAGTGATGTCTACTATTTAAAGTTCCCGCTGTTGAGGGCAAATGACCTAAATGTTGTTGTAGAACTGAAGACAGTGGTGCGGGCCTTTGTTGGGGAGATTGTAAATGTTGTTGCAATATTTCCGAAGAACGATTTAAGGCAGGTGTTGGTGTTGGTGGTGTTGAAGGTGGGGGTGTTGGTGGGGTTTGCAGCTGCTGCTGCTGCTTATTTGTTTGTATTATTGGGGGTGCCGCTATTAATTGTTGCAAACGACTACAACTATTTAGATTTAAGCCCGTTTTTGAGATTGTACTGCTACCACTACTACTACTACTACTACTGCTACTGGCTTTAGTACTGGTTAATTCATTGGCTAGTAGACTGCTGCCAGCTGTTGCTTTAGAATTTTGTGCTAATATAGCGGCGGGAGGTTGTGGCGATGTGGGTGTTGTGGCTGCTGTTGGTGGTGGCGTTAAGCAACAGCAATCATTATCCGTATCCGTAGAACTCTCATTTAAATCATCCACTATTTCAATTGATTCTAAATCATTGACAATATTTTGTTGCTTTTTCTTTATTTTCACGAAGGGATCAAACATTTTTTTATAGGCAAAAGAAATTTTTCTTTCTTTCACACACGTTTTTTTTTTCAATAAAATTTCACTCTTTTTCTTTTGTGTTGTTGGTTTGGCAGAGATGGATTTTTTTGGGGGTTTTTTTTTGTTTTTTAATTAGAAAATTATTGCATTACAAAAACAGATGATTTTTTTTAGATTATTTGTTATATTATATAAAAAAAAAAATTACTTTTTACTGAATTAATTAAATTTAAATAATCATTTAATGGATTAAGGTTTTTATTACTTTTTATTTGCTTTGTTAACTATAAGATTTATTCAGAATTTTTTTTTTTGAATTGATTTTTTATTATGATTTATTTAAAATTACACGCTTTACTTTTATTATTTAAAACTGCTTTGTTTGAATTTGTTAAATTTTAATAAATTTTTTAATTTTCTAAATTTAATTTCAATTTTTTTCTTATTTAAAAATCGTTTTTTGTGATGGTTTTAAAACATTTCTTTTAATATTTCTCTTTCAATAAAAATTAAAATTTAAGATTTTAGCTTGACAATCTTTATGATTTTTTTTAATATAATTTCTCATATAAAAACTTTTATATTGTTTTAAAATATATTATTTGTTGCACTTTTTTTCTTTTTTTTTAATAATTATTTAAATAATTTCTTATAAAATTATGTTTTAATTTTATTTTAAATTTTCTTTTAGCACTAACCGAAATTATTTAAAAAATAACGAACGCAAAAACACGCTAAAATTAAATTGTATTTTAAATGTTTTTAAAGAAATTAATAACAACGAATTAAAGCGTTTAAAAAATAAGATCACAACAAGCGTACGATGTTAACGGTACGAAAGTTAATAATAAACTGAATAAATGATTATCAAAAGTTAACAACACAACGTGTGCTGTGTGTTCAACTCACAAAAATCGAAAATCGAAAAAGCAAAAAAAAATTTATCACACACCAAATATACTCAACTACACACTCACACACACATATATATGTATATGAATATATATATATATATATATATATATGAAAATAAACTCTCGTTTGTACTCATACTTATATGGATGGATACTCATAAATACAACAAACTTTTGTATTGTATGCTCGCCCCTTAGCACAGCCAGCAATATATCTGACGATGACTGAAATTGTATTCATAAAGAGCTGGTTTGGTTGGCTTTCGTTTAGTATTTTTGTTGCTGCTGTTGTTGTTGTTGTTATTGTTGTTGTCTACTTTTGTGTTTCCTCGTTTCACATTTTTTTTTTTGTATTTAAGGTTTTCAGTTGTTGCTGTTAAAGCTGAATCACATTCACATGTCGAAAATGTGTAACAAAATGTTTATGGCGAAATCATTTCTTAAAAACAAAACAAAACACACTCTAATACACATACACTCACCTATTAGCGAATACATTGTATGCAAGGAAAATTAAAAAAAAACAGCACACACCCAAGCAAACACTGAGTAAAAAATCTTAAGAGCTACAACTAGAGAATCTCCAAATTCAAACTCTTAACAGATGTCGAGAGAGAGAGAGAGTGAGAGAGAGTTTAACAAACTTTTGCAAACACACACTCTGTACTCTGTATCTAACACAGCAAAAGAGTGTAAACATTGGTGTTAACGAGTGTAAATGTACGAGAAGAAGAAGAAATAAAATTATTGTGTGTTGTGTTTTCTTTTTTAAAGATAAAACACAACAAAAAAAAATTAATACAAAAATATTTTGCAATAAAATTTTCTTTCTCTCTCGCCATTGCTCTCTATAACTCTCAGTAAATATATGTATGTACGTATGTATGTATGTATGTATGTATTGGCGTGTACACGAGTAGAAATAACTTTCATAACATCTCCACTAACTAAACTCATTAATCTTTTTTATGGTATGCTTCACAATTACAATATGGGCATTTCCATATACAGTTTGTAATAAAGTTTTTCTATGGTAACGCAAAGGTTAAACACGCATACACACACAGACTTGTAAAATCTACACTTTCATACATATACACATACGTGCGTACACAAATAGACCTAAAATAAATATTTTATTTCATGTTTATTAATATTTCCTTGATGATGATGATTATGACGCTAGCGTGTGAGAGAGACAGACAAATCACAAAATTATTGTAAAAACTTTGTTAATAATTCGTTACGTTGTTATGTCGCCACATTGTTGTTGTATTGACTGACCTCTTTGTGAGATCCTTGTATTGACCCTGTTCTAGTTTAATGCATAGTGAGAGAGAGAGAGAGAGAATATACAGGGTTGTTGTTGTTTCATAGTATTTCCACACGAATAAAATCTTGAAATGAAACGCTCGCCCATCATTTACATACATATACCTAACTAAATACACATGCATACATATGTAGATTAGTACATATGCATACGTTTTAGCATGATTGTCATAATGATCTTACAATTCAATACAGTAGTTCAGTTTTTTTCTTCTTTTCTTTTGCATGAAAATCAAAAGACTTCCGCCTTTGTGAAACGTAACTAAGAAACAAATTTAAATTCAAATTTTATTGAAATCCTTCTCAATTTTAAACGAACTTCGAAATGTTCGTCAATTCCATTTAATTAAAACGAATTTTTACTTTGAAAAATGTTTTCAAAATTAATATTCGAATCAGAAAAAGTATGAAAATCAATTAAAAATACACTTTAATTTCCGTTCGAACATTTTAAAAACGATTTAAAGCAATTTGCCAGCTCGTACCACCGGTGG
The DNA here is from genome assembly GCA_005959815.1 of Sarcophaga bullata. Lineage (NCBI taxonomy): Eukaryota > Metazoa > Arthropoda > Insecta > Diptera > Sarcophagidae > Sarcophaga > Sarcophaga bullata. Next base: position 225,182 of record QOCX01000065.1, read on the forward strand.
CCCGCAGTAGACCGCCTCATTGGCCGGAGTGTACCGGTCGGGTGACGTTTACTACTGGTGGTATGCAATTAATTACGCTATTAGACGGTAGGTAACACCAAATATTTAGATCTTTAACAAAATTCAGCACTGTTCACTGTAAAAATTCAAAAGATTTAATGCGAACGAGACGAATTCACGAAGAAAAACATAAAACTTTACACGATACCGTTGTATTGCTGCAAAACTGCTGCCGTCCGATTGAACGAAAAGCATTTAGCGCAGCCGCCAGTAAGCGACAACCATTAATTTAAGCGACGGCGTGGACGTGTTAAATACACGTTCAAAATGAATGTTCGAAAATTCGAATTAATGTTCGAAATTTTTAAATATCAAAAACGGCCTAATTTATGAATATTTATTGCATTGCAAATTAAAAGTGATTTTATTAAATGAAATATAAAAACGGGTTTAAAATGGATGTTCGAAAACTCGCACAAGTGCACGAAAAATTTGAAAATTTGCAAAAACGGACTAATTTAAGAATTTTATATAAAAATTAATTTTGTTTTAAAGAAATGTAATAAGATGAATGTTCAGATCTTCGAATCTATGGTTCGAACATTGAAAAATACTTTAAAAGAAAAACATTTTGTTGCAATTTATAAATGAAAATTAATTTACTTAAGGAAAAATGAAACTACAATTAGAATTGAAAGTATAAAAATATTTCGAAAATTCGAAATTGTATTCGAACATTGAAAAACTACTCTTAAAGTAAAAAATTAAAATATTTCATATAAATTTATTTAAGGAAAATTAATATATGCAACAAAGATTAAAGCTTTACATAATTGTTCGAAAACACGAATTCATATTCGAACATTGAAACAGTTCCTAAAGCAGTAAAATTGGGATCTTTTGTAAATAAAATTTCATTTCGATGATGAAAAGTAAAAAATAGAAATACAAATTGAAAGTCTACACCAAATTCGAAACTTCGAAGTCATATCCGATAATTCTTTAAAATTAGTTTAATTATAAATAAAAGTTTATTCACTTAAGATAAAGTAATAAAAATAGATAAAAAATAATTTCTTTAAAGATTGTTCGAAAATTATAATTGTTGTCTGAAACTTAATTAATTAAAATTAAAAAATTAATAACTTGTTTAAATAAATAACAATTATATTTAAAAATAAAAATTACTATGGAAATAGCAATTTAAGCTACGTACGAAAATTCGAAATTAATTTCAAAAATTTTATTAATTTCTAATGAGAAAAAATGTAGTCATTGTATTAAATTTGGAATAATTTTGAAAATATTATTAGGAATTATTTTCATAATTCAATATTTTTGGAAAGATAGTTAAGCAAATAGGAAAAAATGTTTATTTGTAATAAAATTTTTTATTGATTTTTAGCGTTAAAATAAAACATTTTTTGTTAAATTAAATAATAGATTGAAATGGACAAATTTAATTGTGTTCGAAAATTTCGAAGATTGTTATAATTAAGATATTTGCTTCTAATATTATTTAGAATAAAAGAGAAAACCGCTAATAAAATCAAAATTTCTTTCACTTTGTAAACAGGGAGATGATATTGAAACAATTTCTTTACTTTTCTCTTCCTATATTGAGAGACTGATAGACAAAAAAAAAATTTTTTTAACATATTTTGTATCTATGTTTTGTAAGGCCTTTATTATAATTTTTTAGTTTTTTAGAATTGAATTTAAAATTCAAATTTTTTACAGTTATTCTTCATTTTCAGTGGTACATTTTCATTTCCTGCAATCGCCCGTCGCCATTATCATTTTAAAGACTTACGATGATTTTCAAAGTGATTGTGATTATTAAGTCAACAACAAAAATTAATCAATTAAATGGCAAATGAAATGAATTTCTCATTGGCAAAACACAGCAATAACAACAACAAAATATAATAAACAGAAAGAAAGAAAAAAAAATAGATAATGAATGAATGAATGAATGAGGAAAAGAAAAGCTAAATAAAGCCTCAATAGTTTAACCTTAAAATTAAATGAAAAAAAAAAAAAAAGAAAAAAAAAAACAGCAGGAAAAACGCACATAAAATGTCAGGCATGTTGTAATAAGAACACACATGAAAAGGTTACGACAATTATTATTATTAACGAATATTATTTCATTACAACAACACCAACACATGATCATCATTACATTATCATAATATTGTAACAATAATCACCATTATGGTTATAATGATGATGATACCACAGATTATTATGCTAACGATGACTAAGAAAAGTAGTTATGAATTCATTTCTACCACTTACTACTCTCAACCACATGGATGATGCTAATAATGACGATATTGCTGGTGGGTAGAGTGATAATGATAATCATGTTCCCATACATATGTATGTTTCTTGTTTGCCCGTGTGTTTGTGTATATACATAAATGTTTTATGATTGTCATGAAAAATAATATCCAGAGTGTCAAATTATCATTAAATAGGCACAACTGTTTTTGTCTTTCTTTCTTTTTTTTTTGTTTTCTTTTCCTCAGTTCGGTTTATTTCTGACTTCATGTTACCAGGGGGACACAAGCAACAAACACATAGGCGGACAGACAGACAGACGTACATAAAATACCACAGAAAACCCGACAGAAAACATGATGAGAAGTTTGTATAATTTTGACGTTTATGCGGTTTCATAAAGGGGGCAGCAAATGGAAACAAAAATAATTGTATGGCATGCCACCATAATAGAACAGAATAAAATTGAATTAATTTGGTGAAGGAGAGAAAAGTAAAAAAAAAAGCAATTTACACTCACAGAAATTAATTTGTCATACACTCTACACTAGTGACCAAGCACCGAAAGTTGTATTCACATTCACAAATAACTCACCTAAAAAGAAAAAGAAGAAGAAAAAACAAATAATTAATATAAATAAAAAGACTAGAAAGAATTACGAATGTTTTTAAATAAAAAAAAATTTTTTTTCTAAAAATTTATAAAATTTCTTGATGCACTGTTTGATAATACCAGTCATTTTTCTCTGAGTGTTTTTACGTCATAAATTTAAAGAATTTTTTTTTTCTTCTTACACACTACAATCGTAAATATGTATGCAACTACTACTACTACTGTGCGGTTAAATTTTGTAAAAGTCAGAGGCTTAACAAATGCTGTGTGAGTGAGTTTTAATTGTTTATTGAAAGGGTCTCTCTCTCTCGGTTAGAGACCAACCGCACGTTGATGATGATCTGATGATCTCTCCTCGGGCTAATTTCTCTGTTGTTGCCCGCATTCTAATAGAAAATTTTCCTATTTTTATAAGGCTTCAGTTGATGGTGTTGGTGGCTGGTAGGTAGGCAGAGTGATTGTGTCGTCCTCTTGTTATGGTTGATACAGAGAATAATCTGTTCGGCTGCATTAAATTGGACACAGCATGACAAACGTACGTACATATAATCGAACAAAAGAACAAGAACAGCAGCAACAACATCGAACTTGTTACAGTGAAAGATGAGCAACCAACCAGCTAACCAAACAACCTTTAGTTTATTGCAGTTGTTGCCATTAATTTGAATTCTTTTTATATGTACGTACGATAATTTAACTACCAACCAACCTGCCGCCCCGACCAGCCCATGCGGTTAAATCTTTAATGGCTTTTCGGTTAAGTTTTAAAAGGGGCGTCTTCTGTACCATAAATGTTGTGTTGCATCTTCTTTTAAAAAATGCCGTTTAAAGGAACTCTTCTCAGCGCTAAACTGTCCATTTTGGGCTATAAAAATAATGTTGTTGTTGTTGTTGTTGTGTTAGTAAACTAATGTAATATGGTTGGTTATGCGTAATAATAAATGGACAATTTGTTTGAGCATTAATCTTTTAAAGATTTTGTGCATGCCATACTTCCGTATTCGATCCTAATGAGCAGTCTGTCTCTGGTTGTTTAAGTCTATTTGCTTAAGTAAATCTTTAAAAGCGTCCTATAAGTTTGGGTGGTCTCTGGTTTTCACACCTTTTGCATCTCTCTCTCTCTGTGTGTGTGTGTGTGCGTGCGTGTATTTGAAATGATAATCGAGTGTGTGAAATACAAACTCCCGGTTGTAATTGATTTGAAATACACAGACGTTGCCGTGTACTTGTAATGTGACGAGCACTTCTAAAAGTAATTTAAAACACATGCTAAACACAAAAAAAAATAACTCAAATGACAGCTTCATATAGCAGAGACCACACACACACGTTGTCAACGAAGCAGACATTACATGAAGACAGACAGGCAATACGTATTTCTGAAATTAACAACTGAATACCGATCCTAACGCTTGACAATGTGTAGAGTCGGTATATTTTAGCACTTCGTTTCAAAGTGTCATTTTGTGTAAAAACGAAGTGCTAAAATTCACAAGTTCATAAAATTATTATTCTAAAGCGGAAGAGTGAGGTACAAAAGTATTATTCGCGACAGTGTATTAAATGAAACACAAGTTCCATAAAATAATAAAGACTGTAATTTATTTTAGAAGCTACAGACAATGAGCTTTCACAGGAGATCATTATTTTTACGATCTTCTATTGTTATGAAACGTTTGAATTTGTGAAATTTAATTGAAAAAATTAAGATAAATTCAAATTTGAAAACCCAAGACACAAACCAAACCAAAAAAAATTATAGCTGAATCACTTTGGCATTAACAGAACAAAATCTGATATTAACAGAGCCATGTTCGCTGTTTAACATTGGTAACAAATAGATTAGTCTCTTGATTCTTCAATTATTGTAAAATTTTGACATAAAATTCAATTGTCATTATTATTTGTGAATAAAATTGAAATGATGTGATGGAAGCCGTTGATTTTCTTCAAATTATTATTAGATATCTACCACAGTTCGAAAGAGGAGCCATTAGACTACCATTCTGTATAGTCAGGTAGGTGTACTATGTTCCATATCTTTTAAAATGGTCACTGATCTTCAAGAGACTTGTACTATTTTATCATCAAAGTTCATTTTTTTTAAAAACGATTTTGTTCTGAAATTATGTGGGATATTCTATTAGTTGTAGATGGAACTTTTTAGTAATTTTTGGTAGATCTCTTGGTCTTGGTATAGTCCTGAATTCGATATACCTCTAATTAACGTATAAAAAGTACTACAATTATGAATTGTTACTTCTGTTAAACAATTAACATACGTACACATTATTGGTCATTAGAACCCTTCAGTCAGGATTACGGCCTAGCTTCTCACAGCTCTTATGTTGTGTGTGTTAATTTTATACATGAGGATGATCCTCCGAACGACAGACTTTTTTTCATATTTCGTTTTTGATGCCTGACCAATTAACAGTGGTCTGTTAATAGCAAATCTCTTAAAGCCAAACCACAAAAGTGATGCTGCTAGAAATGGTGGGTTTGCGTCTTTGATTATTAAATTCGAATTTTATCTTCACATACATGAAAAATGTTACAAGAATTATATTTAATTTGATTTTATTTATATTTATAGGCGAATAAATTGTACTTATTCTCGTTAATAACTGAAATTATTTAAAGTAAAACTGTTTCATTAAATTACCACTTTCAACTCATTTTACCTCACCCGCTCATATTGAAAACACAATTAAATTGTTTTCAAACAAGATTTACTTGACATTATTTGTTGACTTTTTTTTATTGTTGTTTAAATACACCAACAACAAGCAATAACCCAAATTGTTTAGAGAAACAAATAAACAAACAAACAAAAAAAATTAATAACAATTTTAAAAATAAATCCAATAATATATGACCGAGTGAATGAGATTTGTTTAAAATCTATTATTATTGTAGAGGCATAGACAACAGACTGACTTGAAGTCAAATGCAATATAACGAACGAATGTGAATACAACAAAAAGAAAAGAAAAAAAACAATTGCAGCATTACGGTGATGTTTGTTTTGTTGTAAAATTGTAAAAAAAAGGGGTGGTGATTTATATTGGTTTGGTAACCACCTTCTGCTCCACCTTCTCCCTATCAACGCTAAACGCCCAAACGCTTATAAACGCTCATAAACTTGCCTAAATACATACGAGTTCATGCACAACACAATACAACACAACAAAAAAAAACAGTGCTAAACAAGCGTACAAGCATATAAGCATTGAATAGCAACGAACACCTTCTTTCATTATATTGTTGTTAAGTAAATTAAAAACAAAAACAAAAACAAAAAAAAAACAATATTTTAATAACCATTGAAGATAAATAAAGTATTTAAACAAGCACAAGCGTATGATTTCTTTAAAAGTCAGTGAAAAACCAAATCCATAAATCCCGATATTACGACATGACAATACACGTTTTATAGCGTATCTCTGCAAAGGTTCCTCCTAATGCTGTTGCCTCGACAGACATCAGAATTTTGTTCGGTGTCAGTAAGAATAAAGCCAAGCATAGTATCTGATACGCACTCAGATGTTTGATTTTAAGATACATTAACTGCACACAGCTTCCAAGCATTTGTTCTGATAAATATTTCCCTTCATAATAGAAATTACATACTCGACTTGATCTCTGGTTTGGCATAATTGTTCTTTGAGCCACTAGCAGGACCAGTCAAAAGGCCAGTTACTATCTAAAGGCTATTTTTGGATAGTCTAGTGTATGACTTAGTCCTTTTAAAATTCGAATTACCTTTCCCTATTGCCTTTCACCTAGTCTGTTCTTCTAAACATTTCTTCCCACTCCATAGGCAAATTCAGGCCCCTATCTGGTTTATAAAAGCTCCTCTCCTTGCAAGCTACCACATACCGTATCTGCGATTTACCCATAAGTTTTTGAATATTTTCCTAGCTCCTGTTCTACTATCTCTCTTCGACCCATTCTTATATTAAAGATGGTCTCACTTTTTAAGGGGGATTTAGCCTTCAAACTTATTACTCAGTATCGTTGTAAAGCATTTCCTAAATGCTAGTTCCGACTAGGAGAGAGTTAAGAACAGAGAAAGAACCTCTCAGCCACAGTATTTATAGGGTTCTCTGCCTCCTGATGATTTCCTTCCAATCATACTAACTCCTTAGTCTCCATCTGAACTGCATTAATAAATCTTTTACAGGCCGTAGCATGATTCTGCCTTAAAAACCCCATCCCCTTGGACATTTAATGACTCATTTTTATGTTACATATACGAGATATAATGTATTGATCCTTAAAAACTTCTAAGGCACTTCGGTTAGACGAAATTGATTTGAATTGCATTCAGTGGTTTACGTATCTCGTGCCAGCTATGGAACGTTATGCATATAAAACAGTTTTTTGACGGTGACGTGTATAACCTAGAGAATCTAAGATTTTAGTTGGTAAACTGACAGCAGTTAAATTCGAGACAACGAGAAACTAACTCAGCTGTGCCAGAATACTGTGAAGGGACCTGTAGTAGATCAGTTATACTCGTGGAGAAAAGCGGGCCAATAAGAAGACAAATAAGGTAACAGGAAATTAACTTAAAGCGTTTCTGTAAATAGAATTCCAGAACAGGAGAGTATCTGCCACACCACCATAATGCGTGTACTACAAATGCATTTCAACTTTTCGAAATTAATTTCCATTTTAGGAATGAAAATGAAAAAAATTCTACAAATTTATTGTGCAACCCAATGTATCACAATAAAATATTCTTTGTTTCATTAATAAAATAGAAAAAGAAGAAGAAGAAGATGAAGAAGAAGAAAAAGTTAAACAAAGAACAACAATATTTAGCTTTCAGGCATAAGACTGAACGTGTTAAGTGTTGTACTCGCAGTTCATTTCATTTCTTTTTTTTATTCTGTTCGTCTCTGTGTTTTTGGCTACAAGACCAGGGGAATTTCTAGCATAAAAAATCTACTTTTAAAACACAAAAGCCTTTGACAGACAACAAACGCTTTATTTTCTTTGCTCTCCTTCTCCTATTTGCTGATGGCAACGATAATGGGGTAGTGGTCTAATGGAGAATCGTTTTAAGGAAATCCCAATTAAAAAGAAAACAAAATTTCTTTAACAACATTTTTAATTGTAAAATTATTTTTAATAAGGCGTTAATAAAAATAAAAATAAAAACCAAAAAGGATACGAAAGACAAAGGAAAAACGTTCTTCATTATCAATTATAAAATCAAGAGGAAAAAAATTTTGAAAATCTCTTCAGTGCAATGGATATTGAGAATATCGTCGCTTAATATATCATAGCGAACTTTCGATGGATGCAACATCTCTAAGAACGAACTAAACTTTACAAAGTACCCAGCCATAGTGTCAAATAATCGTTATTGCAAACACTTGTTCTACAAAATACGACCCCTTTTGCAAATAAGTAGCCGATCAGGCATATTCAACATCTAAAACACTATAATGGCTTCTTCTAAGATTCTGTGAGATAGTGGTTAAAGTGCTTGACTTGGGTCCAAATACAGATCAAGACAAAAATGTTTTATCTGTGCAACCACTATAGCAGATAATGCCAGTTAACTTGGAGAACTTTTGTACTTCCACGTAATGTCTTTCACAATTCTGTTAGCCTGACAAACTTTAGGATGTTGTTAGGCTTCAAAAGGATGTTTGTGTTTCTTTTTTCTTTTTTTTAGAAGCACTAAACCCGCACAGTTGCACGTATGTGTTTCAACTTCGAAACTACATGTTGAGACAATTCGTATTCTAAACAAGTATTATTTGTCGCTTAAAAGTCCAGTTACTATCCTCAGTGTTTTATTTATAGATTGTCTGATATATAATTTCAAGCCCATTTGATCTTGAGAACAATTTTCGCCTTTCTCCCCACTGCCCAGAAAGCCTCAAGCCGTATTAGCGCCTTGAAACTTCCAACTCGTATGCTCATTTGCTTGATTATGGACGGAAATCTCCTGACTGTGTTTCCACTTCTTTAATAGAAAGAAATACGATTTCCCCTGTAGTTGAAATTAGTTTGTTTATTAAACCACACCGCGATTAACCGTGATACCATCAACTATGTGCGCTCCTTTAATGCTCCTCCGTATTTCAATACCAGATTTTGCCTGAACCGACACTTGTCCAGTTGAATACTTAAGATAACCTTTGATAAACAGCTTAAGCAGCTTTCAACACAGAATTGAACATTTTCAAACCAAACAAAAATGGCATACAATTTATTAAAGACACAAACCATGTTGCATAACAATCAGGTTATTGTCTGTGCTTAAAACTATTTCTCAAATGCCTGTTAAAGTTCAATTCAAAAACATTTTGCTGGGTTACAGCAGGGATGGAGGGGTTATGAAGTATCAGTTTCAGATGATTTCATATTTCTTGTTACTGTTCCTCTCCCTTTTTCTCCGTAACTGCGTTTTTTTTTTCTTGTGTATTCTTATTTGTTTTTCTTGGTTTAATGGTTGACAGTGATGATGACACTAAAAATGTTTGTTTTTGTATCAACATTGGTTTGTTATTGTTATTGTTTTATTGTTTTTTTTTTTTTTGTTTTATATCGTAAACATTATCCCTATATTTTGTATCTCTCTCTTATTCCTTCTTCAAAAAAGTAACCAACACCACTATATTGCTGTTATTGTTGCTGTTGTGGTTGCTGTTTATCTATCCAATCAAAAATCTTTTAAAGCCACTTGGGTTTATTACTTCAATGTTTGCTTAGGATCTTCCTCTTCATATAAACACGCTTAATTTCTTTAGAAGTTGTTGGTGTTCTTTACCAAACAAAATAAATAACATTGGGGAAGGTAAGCCAAAGCCTAGAGATATTATTGGACAAGTATTTCATGCGCTAAAAAAACCCAAATTTTTTCAATAATTTTTATGGTGGACATGCAGAGAATATTTTGAGATTTTTTGATCATCGTGACATGTTAGATCAGTTCTTAACTATCCCCTAAGCAGCACCAATAAACTGTTTAACTTCGGCAAATGCTTCGCAATGAGACTGAGTAACAAGAGGGAATGCAGAAATTTGAAGGTTGCACATTCTTTTAAGCGAGAGAGAGAGAGACTATCTGTGGACCGAGAACAGGATCGTGGAACAGACTGAAATATCTGGAACCATTGGAAAAATATGTCCGTGTCTTCCAAGCTGAAGTCTATGCCGTTGTAAGACTCAATTCAACTTCAATAGGAAATAAAAGAACGGGGCATAGCAGTTCTGTATGACAATCTGGTAACTTCTGAGCACTCAGTTCATTATCAGGTTAGGTACAATGTACTAAAAACCACAGAAAGTACTTTTTGAACTAAAATGGGGTACATTTATTAAAAAAAAAAAATCTGATAAAAATATTAAAAAATTTTGCATTGAAAACCTTGCCGTCTTTAATGTCCCCTCTTTTTTTAGCAGTAAAACATTAGAATGCTTTCAAGGAAACCCTGGCAAAATATAAAATTCTTCATCTTTAAGAAAGTTCCCACTTGGGAGAACATGCGTGCGTATATTAGAGCGTTTAAGCGTCGGGCGGCTGGCTGAGTGATTGCCTGACTGTATGACTTCTACTTTGTTTTTGTTTATTCGCTCGATTTAAACTCCCTAAAAAGAGTTCTGTTTTCTCAGATTTTTTTTTTAAATTTTTAACCATATTTTCGTCGCCGTATATGTGTTCAAATGCCTGACTATGTATATATGAGTGAGTTTATGTGTGGTTCAGCACCGTTCGTATATCATTTGTCTGTCTGCCTGTCTGTCTGTCTGTCTATTCGTTCCGATATGTGGTTTGTTGGTGGTATTCGATTGTGCCCATAGACGGCGACCACACAAGTGGATGAATGGTTGTAGTTGCGGATGGATGGCACAAACAATTGTACGGTCGGGTCGTTGGTTGGTTCGTTTCGTTCGTTTTTTTTTTCAATTTTAATTCGTTCTTTTTGTTTTCTTCGTCTTTTTTTTTATTTGATCGTTGGATGAAGATCATCATGATCATTATCATTATGATTTCACATTTGCTGCTTTTTTTTCAATAAAGCTGTGCCGTTGTTGCTATTATTGTTGTTTTATGACTAGAATTAGCCAAAAACCAATGCAATAATTTCTTTCTCCTTTTTTATTAATTCTCATGTCGCCGTAACAAAACTCATGTGTAACAATATTCTAAGGAGGATGAATTGGAAATTATTTTGAAATATCTTTAAGATATTTTCTCAGAAATAATTTTTTCGATAACAATAGAATTCAATAAGGTGACATATTTTATAATGTAGCTCTTAATATGAAAAATTATCGATAACAAAAAAATCTATGAGAATAAATGTCGATAAGTTTTGGATAATTTTAAAAATATAACCTTCTATGACTTATCGATAAGAAAAATGTTTTACAAGGAAAATAACAATAACTTTCTATATATAAAATTTATCGATAATAAAAATTTTTAGCAAGGTTTTTATTGATAATTTTCGATACCGATAATTTCCAATACGTATTGACATATTTAATAAAATAGTTTTTCATAAAACAGAAGATATCGATAACATAATAAATACAAAAAACAATTTTGTTTTATTGAAAGTTATCGATAAACAAAATATCATCATTGAAAACTATCAGATTTATATAAATAATGATGTTTGGAGTACAAATTAAATGAATGCTTCCAATCTGTAGTGTGTCTTGTCAGTTTCAAAGCAACTTATAAATGGTATCCACTCATTAGGAAGTTACGAATTGAAACCTTATAATGGTAAAAGCTTTCGAGTTCTTTATAAGCTCTCTACTGGCTTTTGTTTGTTTATGACATTGTCTAACATTTTTTGACTGAGGCACTGACTGACTGACTGAATAGCAAACTGATGCACTAACTGGGTGATCTCGGAATGCCAAAGAGCGGGGATATTTTTTTAATTTTTAATTTCATTGATTTTATTGTTTTAATATTCAATAATACCAACCACCACCACAAAAAATAAACACATGCACATACGATACGATTCGATACATTTATCCGTTTGGAGTAGAGCGAGATGCACATTAAAAAAGAGACCCTCATCAGCGTAAATGATCTTTATTTCGTTTTTTTTTTATTTTTTTATTTTTTTTTATTAATTTTTATTGTTTAAACTCGGCTTATTATAAACGAAATAAAAGGCTTTTATTGCAGAAAAAAAAATGAGAATCATTTCTTGAAATTTCTTATTTTTTCTTTGATTGGAATTTAAAAACTCATGAAAAATTTTCTTAACCTGTCCATCAAAAAATCAAATTTTTCTTCATTTAATGCCAAGAAAATCAAACAAATAGCAGCGTTGGGAGTTCTAAATTATTGAGCCTTACAAACGTCAAACAAAACAAAAAATCTTAAAAAGAGTATAGAATTTCAAAAGAATACCTTTCCTGTTCTTTTCTTTCCATATTTTTGCCTTTAATTGGTTTATTGTTGTTGTTCTTTTGCTCTTCTTTTTTCTTTCTTTCTATCTTTAATAAATAGAATTTCCTGTACGACGTGTGTGTTTCTTATTGAAGTGGTTAGTTTCCTTTAATCACTTGTTTGTAGGTGGTAATAACTTGTCCAAATTGATTTTGAGTCTAATTTTCTTTTTTGATAAAATTTTCTTCAAATGCGTGTCAAAATAAACGCAACAGGATTTCTCATGCAAAAGGTTGGAAAACAAACGACGACCACCTTAGATGCTGACTAATCTGACAACAAAAGCCATGTTCATCTCAAATTTTTCTTTAAAATTTTCAATGAATTTTCATTGAAACAATGAAAATGAGGAGTAGACCACAGCGTATATATAAAATCATAAATTCATTGTGGTTTCCAAAACAGTTGGTTGCTAGACGGGCTGGCTGTCTATCTGACTCACTGTGTAATTTAATTATCCTGTGCCTCGCTCTCTTTCCCTTTTGAAAGCAGCATCAGTTTTCATTTGCTTTTGCTTGTCTCTTTGAAGGTTTTCCTCACTTATTTGTCAATTTTCAAGGATTTTCATGCCGTTGATTATGAACTTGAGAATTGTAAATTTATAAAAGGCCCTCAAAGGATGTGCAAGAATTTTAAAACTGCCGTCAACGAGAAGTACAACTAAGAAAACATTTTGAATTACCTACCGCAGGCTGCTGTTATCTTGACTTAATTACATGCTCTTGGATATTTAGAAGGGGGGGAAAATTAATAAAGAAAAAGTCCTAAGTGTACAAAGAATAAAATTTTAATATTTAATCAAAAACTAAGCAAAAAACGATAACAAAACTTATCGATAAAAAAATTTCTAGCGTATTTTCCAATTGAAAAACCTTTTATTTCTTAAAGAATGTATGGAAGAATTGGTCTATAACAACTTATAAATATAATAACACAACAGAAATATTTGTTTTATCAAGAAGAAGAAGAAGAAGAAGTGAATATAAGTTTTTAAAAGAAATTTTTCGATGACATACATTTTTTATTTAATATATTTTTTTAATAATTCAAATTGTTAACTTTTTAAACAACAAAACTCTACTTAAGAAAAGTTATCGATAGCATTGATTATGTAATGCGATAACTAGTATTATTATTTAATTAAAACAAACAAATTCTTATACAAATAAGAATTTGCATTAAGAAATTTTCCGATAATCAAATTATATCATAATTGAAATTTTCGATAACAAATTATTTTTATGGAGAATATTTTGAAATAAAAATATTTTTTTAAGAATTTAATTTGTCTGTATTTTATATAGTATGATTTTTCATATGAAAAGTTATCGATAACAATAATGTACATATAACAGGAATGATAACGATTACTTTATTAAATTGTACAATTCGATAACTATTTTGATTTCGTTAAGAATTGATAAAAACAAACGAATTCTCTTTTCGATAACACAATTGTTCAACTCAAAGTGTTTTGTATCGGCGATTGTATTATTATACACTTCCTCAGGCTTAGTAAATTTTCATATAATATTTTTTCTTTTTTGTTATATTTGCTAATCGATAAATTGCCACACATATTTTTTACACTTTCTTTTCTTTTCGATATTATTCTCTATCGATTACAAAAATAATTTATTTTCATTTTATAACACCATGAATAATCATTAATGTTTTTGAAATAATCTCTCCACTATTATCGACTTTTATAACTACTGTGCGCCACTGATGGATGTGTGGCATTCCAATGAGAAAACAATTCACGTTTTTCTAATATTAACGCAGGCTAACGCTGTATAAAATTATGAAAAAAAAAAACTGAAGGAAATAAAACCATCCATCACTGGTATGGCTGGGCAGGCAAGGTAAAGTAATAAATTTTAAGAAGGCAGGTAATAAAAGCATAAAATAGAAAGAGAAAAAAATAATAACACAAGAATAGGAAATAAAAATAAAATGATGAGTATCTGTCATTTGGTGGACATTACACACACAACCAGTAAGGTGTTTAAGAACACAAAACACCATTAGCAGGCAAATGGCAACACGTACAAATAAAATTCAAAACAATGCGATGCAATGCAGGCACGTAGTCAATAAAGGAATAAAAAGGAGTTTAAAAGGGAACAAACAACACAAACAAATAATAATTCAAAACACACTCACATACACATACATAGAAATTTAATAGAAAAAATGCCACCATCACAGTAGAGAATAAAATTGAAAAAAAGAAGATAGGCATACAGAGAGAGAGAGAGAGAGGCAATTATTAGCAATGGGACTAAAATACTTAATGAATAACAAAATATTTATACCTGTGGGGTAGCTGTTGGTGTTGTTGTTGTTGTTTATTTACTTATTTTCTGTTTAGCTGACAACACCTTTTTTTCCTATGCGTACAAGAACAACTACACAGCTTATAGATGAAATAGAGAAAAACGGCTTTGGTGGCCCAACAATTATTATTTACACACAATTGAAAGCATTCAGCCATACATACACACATATGTATTTACATTAGTAAATGCGTATGTGTGATATGCAAGCATTTACTATAATTGTAGGTATGTAAAATAAAAAAAAGAGTTCCCATATTAAAGAGCAATGCAATGATTACTTTCCACAAACACGCACACAGAAATAATAAACATTCTTTTAATGTTACTTTTCTGTCACTCTATCTCACTCTCCCATGCCTTACATATGAATGTACGTACCTATATGCAGTACTTGGTTGTTCTTATACTCCATTTAATGCACACAAACAAACTAATGTTATGGTTTGAAATTCCTTAATAGGAATACAGAAATATAAACACTTACAATTAAAAGGGATACTTAAAATGCCCATATTAGAATTATAAAATCATTGGCATCAGCATTATCTTTAAAATCACAATCATTGTGATGATTTTTAAGTGGAAAAACATAAAAACTTTGTTCGTTGAAATGCTTACGAAAATATTTAATAAAGAAAGAAAGACAAAAAGAATAAATTTAATGTAATGTAATGCTTGTAATAGCTAATAATAATGTCATCGAAATTGAAAGCAAAACATTACTTTTTTTATCGGTTTCCCTAGAATTTTATGTTGAAATTTGAATCACTTGGTGCTATAAAAACTTAAACAATTCTTAAATTTTTAAAGGATAATTGAATCAACCATTATTTTTAAGTACATTTTTTTTTGGAGGAAATTTAATATTTTCACTGTAAATATTTATATTAACGATGGAATTTAGTTTAGAATCATTTTTATAAATTGCTTTGCCACGCAACTCAGTATTTTATAAAACACACGCACACATCTCATGATCTCATGCACTATCATAAAATGATATATTTGGTAAGTTTATCATAACTAAAAAGTTATCGACAAAAAAATTCAATATATAGAAATGTATACACAACAGAGTGTTCCAGAATAAGAATACCGATAAAACAATTTTATACAGAAATAACTGTCGAAAACTTAATTTTCTATAACAACTTTATCGATATATCGCATTGTCTCTATAGCAATCTCTTCGATAACATAATTTTCTATATCAAAGTTATCACTAATACAATTTTCTATAACATAGTTATCGATAGTACACCTTTCTGCGAAAAAAAACTACCGATAACTCAATTTTTTTTAAAACTATCTTATTCATAATGCGATATTCTATAACAATGTTTTCGATAACACAATTTTCCTTATCAAAGTTATCGATAACACTATTTTCTATAACAATGTTATCGATAATACAACTTTATACGAAAAGAATTTTAGATAACACAATTTTTATAATAAAATTATCGATAAAAAAATTTTGCTACAAAGTTATTGATACAATGCAATCATTATTGGTCAATGCACAATTTTTTCTAAAAAAGTTATTGGTAAAAAAAATTATATTCAAAGTTATCGGAAAAACAATTACATATAAATTTATCTATAATTATATACAAAAGTCAACGATAACAGAAATAATTATAGAATAATTTATCGCTAAGTAAATTTATATTTTCGATATTATAATTATCTTTTGGGGGTAAAAATTCTACATTTATCGAAAGAAATCAAAGAACAAAAATATTCCGAAGTTTTTAAAAAGAAAATGATCAATTGACCTAAATATCTAAGGCAAAAAAGATATATTCCATTCCATTTATCGATAATAATAAATTCTTAAGAGATTGGCCATTTATCGATTACAATATTTAATAAAAATAAAATGATCAGTTATTTAAATTCCATATAGAATTTTATCGATAATCTTCATTTGTATTTAATTTTAATATTCTGTTTTGCCAGTCTTTTGTTGTTAATCAATTTAAAAGCTTGTTCGTCATCGATTGTTGAGTTATCATGGTACCCACACATTCATTTAATAAAGATCGGAAGCAGAGGAGCATGTGTTAAATTATCAGAAGGCATACGGTTTGATTAAAAAAAATTATTTTTGTTTTCTTTAATTTTTTTTCTTCTTTTTGTGCGTAATTGATTTATTTTGTGTGGTAATTTAAAAAAATTAGGGCGTCGTCATCGTCGTCATCATTATAATCATCAGGCAGGCAGTAACAAAACAAGAACAACAAAAACTAAACTCGGTATTTAAAATTAAAGGCCATTTAAGTCAAACGCAAATTGTATTACACTTACGCTCTGCATTTTTTTGGAAGTCATCAGCAACATAACGCAGACAAACATATATGAGAGATGCAAAGACATCAAATGCGATGAGTTACAGATTCAGGGAGATGAAACACAAAAAAAAGTGGTGCGCAGACAAAAAAAAAAAATTATTATTTTTTGCAAATTTTTTTTTTTTAATTTAATAAAGCAACAGCAATAATTTAACATCCATTTGCAGTTTTTCTTTTAACGGGGTTTCATTTTTGGCTCCTCATTTCGTTAATGATCATTAGTGATATTAAAAAAAATTCTCAAAATTTTGGAAACATAAATACCTTCATTACCAGACATGCAAGCGTTACGTTGTGTTATGCGAAAATTTATGAGTTGCCTTGGCAAAAAAGGGCCCTTCTAAAAAAACACGCCACAGTTGGTGGAGACTTGGCTACAACAGTAGCCAGCTTAACTATGGAGTAATAAGCCCACAAGGGCTAACCCATATTTCGTAAGTTTCATGTAGATTTTGTAAAGATTTTCAAATTGATGGAAAGAAATTTCAACTTAAACAACAAAGTAAATCCTTCTAAATTTAAAAGACTCCTCTAAAACACTATGACGGCCTACGGATAAGTAAAGAAATAATTAAAAATTATGGCGAAACGAAATAAAATCATCATCATCATCATCATCAACATCGTCATAAATTAAGAAACTTAACAACAGAAATTATGTTTCATTTAATGCCCAAAAACGCGACCCTCTGCTGGCAGCAAAAGAAAGTTAAAGTTAAAGTTAAAGTTGATCTCATTTTTCAATATGATTTTCTTCTTTGCCTTCTTTTAGTTACGTTACGTTTTGCCAAAAAATTTACGATCACTTAAAGAAAAGAGCAACAACAATTTTGACTACTTGTGTATATCGTCGTCATCGTTTCATTTTTATCGAGTTGTTATGGTTACAATGGGTTTTGAATGGTTTGTGTTTCGGAACGGACAAAAATAACAGCTGCCTGGGTATCCACCAGTAAGCATGTGCAACTCAACTGGCCAACTTAATGAAGTGCCAACTACAATAACAAACAACAAAAACGATTAAAACACTATGGCTCTTAATCATTAAAAATATTTGCAGTACTGAAGACAAATCCGATTTTTTTTTTTTCGACATACATCGTTAAATGTATGTGTATTATCGATCAAGATTTAAATCAATTGTATTTAATAACAAAATTATGTTATCGATTAATTTATATGCAAAAATTAATATTAATGAAGAATAATTTTACATTATATAATACATTCGAGATGAGTTTATCGATAACTTTACAAACAAAAATTAATTTAATCGAAAGATTTCTAAATAGATATGTTGTTATCGTAACAATTCTAAACAGAAAGTTAGGTTATCGAAAAACTTTAAAGGGCCAATTTTATTTATCGATGCAATGTTAAATAGAATTTTATCGAAGTTTCTAAAATGATTTTTATGATAATACAATACATAATTGGTCATTACAATTCTTCAGTCAGGCTTATGATCTAGCTTTTCACATCACTTATGTTTTGTGTGTTATTTTATACATGAGTGTCGGGACCTACAGTTTAATGTCGACTCCAAACGACAGATTTTTGAGAAATTTTCCATGGCAATTTTATTTACTCTAAGAGTTTTTGCTAGGAAATCGCCGAAGTATATTTATTGTTTAAATAAATGTATGTTAATGAAAAACTTCTAAGTAAAAAATTTATGTTATCGAAAAAAGTTTAAGTTAAAAAAGTTAAGTTAAGTTTTATAAAGTTTATAAAAGTTCAGAAAAGAAATTCAAGTTTTCGAAAGAAAAACTAAAAAACGAATATCTTATCGACTGATTATTATATGAAAATGTGTTGACGAAAAATTTTATAAAAATGTATTTAATCGATAAATTTTTCTAGACATATACATATTTTCGTAATTGATGTACTTTTTTTATACCAATTTTTTTTTATAAAAATATGTTATCGATCAAAAAAATTTAAGTTATTGATAATATTTTCAGTAAAAATGTAAGTTAATTTATGCTTTCGATATATGTTATCGATATTTTCTATAAACATTACATTACTTCTATTTTTTTATAGGAAAACTTATGTGATTTCTAAATTTTTCTGTAACATTCATGTCATAATTTAATTATCGATAAATTGTTCTATACAGGTTTATGTTATTAATAATCATCGATATAGAACTGAAAATTAGTAATAAAATTTACAGTAAATTTTCATAGAAAGGCTTATAAAAAAATCCAATACAACTTTGGTCTTAAATGTGCCATAGTGCACATACACACAATATAACGGCGGCTGGAGTATTACATAAATTTATCGTTTCAGTTCTTTGTTTTTTTTTTTTGTTAAAAAATCAAAAAGAAACTAAAATTTATTTTTAGTTTTTTAAAGTTTATGCAAAAAAAAAAAAATACCAGCAACAATAAAAAAATATGACGTCGAAACAGTATCAGAGATGAAGAAAAAAAAATTAAGCTAGCTAAAGTTGTAACAATGAAAAATCGAAGCTGGCAGTACAATTATCATCGTTAGCAGCAGTAGCTGCGACAATACTGTCAGTATTTTAAAATATGCTCACACTATAGCGCAGCTTACGGGTTTATCATGCTCATTTGTTGGACTAACAACAAATATCACAAGCGACAACAACAACGACAACAACAACAACAACAACGACAACAACAACAACTGATAAAGACAGCAATAATAAGAAGTAAAACAGTCAACCAAATAGCCAGGCTAGTCAGTCAGTCAGTCAACTGCTTTTGTCGTGCCCCCTTTTTTTCGGCTTTTAACTGTTTTTTTTTTCGTCTTTTTTTATTTAATCTGCTCGTTGTTTGAGTGTCTGTTTAACATTTTTTTTTTTAATAATTTTTTTAAATTTTTAACAACTGCAACCCCCCTCCTATACTTATTCACGCCATAATATAATAACCACCGCCTTAACAAACGACTTCTCGTTGATTTCTCTGTTGTGGAACCAAATATTACGACTCAGGCGCATAAATAGTCGGGCCGGTCAATGTGTAGTTTTTAAGAAACTTAAAAAGTTACATAATAAATAAATAAAAATAAATTGTACAGAAAACAAAAATAAAAAAAAAATTATTTCTTAAGCACAAATATGAAGTTGTGCCTGACGTCGCTGCCCCTACATTGCTTGTGCCGCCTGTTCAGACAATGTCTGCGCGCTAAAGAAACAATTACTTTTTTAGGCCAACTTTTTATTGACTTTTTCTCTTTAACATTTTGTAATTCGGCTGTATTTTTTTTATGGGTTGCTTTAATAGTTTCGAAAATAATTGCAAAATTTACTTTCGCGAAAAATTTGTTAAAAATTTTGAAAGAAAAATTAAAAATAAAACAAATTCTCAAACAGATAGCTAAGTGAAGTTTTAAAAAAAAAAAGTTATAAAAAAATAATTAATCGATTATAGATTTATAGATAACAAATGTATCGATAACGATAAATTTACCGAAAATATAAGTTTAGATAGAGGATTATTGAAAACTTAAATTTATGTAAAGAATTCTATTGGTATGGTAAATTTTTATAAAAAAATTTATTGACAATCCAAATTTTTAATTGAAAAATTGATCGATAACATACACTTTTATAGAAAAATGAGTCGATAGCTCACATTTTTATACAAAAATTGATCGATAGAACACATTTTTATACAAAAATTGATCGATAAGGCACATTTTTATACAAAAATCGATCGAAGGCACACATTTCTATAGAAAAATCGATCGATAACATACATTTTCATAAAAAAAAATTATCGGCAACACAAATTTTTTATTGAAACTTAACGAAAACTTAAACGCAACCTAACGAAACTTAAAAATTATCGATAACCTACATTTCTATAGAATTTTCCGACAACATACATTGATAAAAATAATTTTTCAAAATTAAACGATCAACTGGTTAAATTAATATTACAAACTTAAGCAAAATTTTCTTGATTTAAAAATAAAAAAACTTAAGTAAAATCTCTTAAAAGAAAACTTATGCTAAATTTAAACAAAACTTTTCAAATAACAAAACTGAAACAAAAAGTGTGAAAATTAAAAAAAAAAAACTCTTAAAGAAAATTAGATTTTAGGGCTTATGTACATATGTACGATTAAATTACGAATTGTTGTTATAGCTGTTGTTGTTGTTGTTGCTTGTATAACAAATTCATTTGAAATTTTAAAAGATTTCTCCTCATATTGTTACGCCTTTTCCATCAATTTGAAAAATCAGTTCAAAAAGCAGAAGAAGAAAAAGCCTCCACACACACACTCAAATTTCCACGGGCGCATGAGCGGATTATACAAGAAAAAAAAGCGAAAAAAAAAAGAAAGAAAATAACTAAAAAAAAAAGATTTGGATTTTGGATTAATTGTTATTGTAAATGATGACGAACGATGAAGACAACAATGATGATATCTTTTAAATCTGTTCTCTTTTAAATCTCAACAACAAAAGATTTTTTTTCAATTCCACAAAAAGAAAAAAAAATCAACGAAATAAGCCAGTCAACCCGTGTCAACAGCTCATTTGAATGAAAGTTTTTCGTTAAAATCCGTACCTTTTTATCTCTTTCTATTTTTCAATGACTGTCTGTCTGTCTGTCCGGCTGTTATATATCTAAACAGGGTAACGTTGTTTATGCTTCGCTTTAATAGACCGGCCGCATAATTTTGTTTTTTTGGTTCAATTTAAAGTTGATCATCTCACCAATGTTCGCTACTTTCTAAATAGAAAATGTTTGGACCCCAGAGTTTTTTTTTTTTTCATATTTTTTCTTTTTTCTTAAAAATTGTTTTTGTTTTTCATTTATTTAACAATTTTACAAGATTTTTTATTTTAATTTTAATTATTTTTTTTCTTACTTCTCACTTTTAAATGAAATTTCATTCACCGAACATTTTTTTATTCGAACAATAAAAATGTTAAAGAGAAGACTGCTGTATTAAAGTCGATACATGAAAAAAAAAACGAAGAAGAATTAGGAGAAAAAGGTAAAAAAAAAAATAGTCTGTTCCCATAAATAATTACTTCGTTAAGAGTGTATGGAGAGCGCAAAGAGATTGTCAATGTTAATCAGGTCACAGACAAAAAGATTCTTTCAAGCAGAAATTTTTAAGAACATGCGTTAAAAAACTGTTTTAAAACGAATGGAACAAATATTTGAAAGACATTAGACAATATGTTGCAGCAATATATTTGTCAAGGACTACAGTAACACTTTTAATACTAAAAATTCATATCCTTCCATAATACAACGCAGTCATAATTCAGCAACATTTTGTCAATATACGTGTTTTATTTTTTATTTTTATTCCAAAACTTTGCAACAAATGTCATGATTTCAGCAACAACTCAGTTTCCAATGAAGGCGTTGATAAAACATACATAATTTCTGTTGATCAATTACACAACGTCTGCATTTAATAAAATATTGTATCTGATACTCTTTTTCAGCATATTTATGTTTCAAAACATAATTTTTAATAATTAGATTTCAAATAATAATTTTATAGCAACATTGTAATCAACAGAAAAAAATCGGTAATTGTTCATTTGCCATGTTGCAGCAACATTAGATCGTTAGCAATACAGAGATAGAACGAAAAACCGACGTATCCTTGTACACCAATACATCGAGTCGTTATATAGGAATTACACAACGAACTGATAATTCAAAATTGATCAGTCAGCATAGAAGCTTCATTTTACAGCACGATCTCACAAAATTAAAGCATAAGAAACATAAGAAAACAAAATTTATATGGCTCTGTGTAGAGCCTCCAATGTAATCAAGTTTTTCGAATCGCCAAAGCATTGTGCAAAACTTTTCTTATGTTTTTGCCAGCCACAATGTTGCTGCCACATGTTTATGGTTTTAAAATGAAAAATGGTGCTGTATTTTAAAAGGGCCCTGTGTTTCCGGAATGATGCTGATAAACGTTCATATAAGTGTTCTTTAATTGCTAAATTTTTTGGAATACTCCAACGTTATAAAAGATGATTCCGTTTGCTCTGACTAGTTAAAAAGATGCTGCAACAATTTTTCTTGTTCTATTATAAAGGTATTTACATCAATCGATTATGATGTTACTAGAATATTATTTGCTATTTTAGTTGACAGTATACATATTATATAATTGGATAACAATATCCCTACAATAGTTTTTTATGTTAAGTGCTACCACTATGTTGCTGGAAGATTTATGATCGAAAAAAATTAGAAAACTTACCCAAAATCTGACAACAATTTTGCGAAAAGCATTTACCACTCCAGCCAATATTTCGTAATTAATTCAGTGTAGATGCAAATAGAGAATAGAGCAAGTACTTGTAATTAAAAAAAGTCTCCCTCAAATTTTCTTTTCTTAAATATATAAGAGGTTAACCTAGGTTACAAGACATTTGCTTTCGAAATGGTTTACAACAAGCCAGTGCTAAGACTAATATTTAGAAAATAGTTTCCAATCATATAAAATAATTGTAAAATAATTAAAGAAAAAACAAACAAGAAAAAATATGAAAATTAGATCAAATAGTGTCATTGCCTTCTATTTTAAAGCAACAATGTTGCTGAATTGCATATACATATGTATGTATTTTAACAACAAATGTTGCTAAACACCCAAAATGTGATAAAAAAAAAAAAGCGAAAAACTAGGAGTGTTAAATATACTTTAAGAGTGTTAAAAAGAGCATTTTTTATATTGAATGCTTAAAATGTACGTCCGTCCGTCAATTATAATCCATATAAAATAATATTGCACTGTATGGTAGGGTAGATCGTGCAATCGGCGTTGATTCACTCCATGAATTTCTTACAATCGTTTCTACATTGTTGATGATGTTGTTAATGCTGTTATTGCAGTTATTTTTGTATTCGTTGTTAGCATTTATTGTTTAGAAATTATTGAGGTTATAATAACAAACAGCCACACATTATTGCTACTCGCAATTGAGTGATGGTTTATTATGGTCGCCGCTTACAACTCTCACTCTATGCAGAGTAAAAACAAAACAAAAAAAAAAAAATACTTTATTCTACATATACACATACTGTTGTGTTCAAAATAATACTAGTGCCCTTCATTTAAAAGCAAAGTTTAAAACGTCTAACATATTGTCTAGACCCAGTGCCACCAAATAAAACAATATTGCTTTCGTCTTTCGGCCAATTGATATGTTCTTGGGCAAATTTTAAGCGTGCTGCTGCCTTGTTAGCAATGGCACCTTTCGTGGACTTCCTTCGAATAAATTGTTTTACATTAGTCGTCTACGGCAAGATTCAGATCCTTTAAATTTTTTTTTGAAGATGCCGAAGAATTTATTTTGCAAGGGCAAACACAGAAATGAATCAATTTCATCGTAAATATTTAAGTTAGTATGGGGCTCCCTTTTGTATTTTATTTCTTACATTCCGTTGTAACTATCGTTAGAATATCTCTTGTTTTGCAAATTGGTACAATAAAAAAAATTTGAACTTTGAAAATATATGGTAGCACTTCTATTATTTTGAACACAGCTGTATGTACTACTTCCCCATCAAACATGTATACAATTGAAAGTATTCGTGTTTATGTGTGTTTGCGGTGGGGTATGGTGTGCTGTGGTGTTTAAAATATTTCAAAAAATTTCAATTTTATGGTAGTATTAGTGGTATTATTACAATTATTATTTTTATTTTTACTATTGTAACTGTTTAATATTTTTTCGGTTAACATTTTGTAGAGAGATATAGAGAGTATGTTGTTTATGTTTGCATGTGTGCATGTATTTGCCTCTCAATTTTCTGTGTGCAATTAGGCCTCCTCTTTAGTTATTCATTTTTTTTTTTGTGTTGCCGGCATAATTTTGTTCGTTTGCTTGTATTTGTTTATGTGTGTGGAGTTTATTGCAACATTTTAAATGAAAAAAAAGAAAGAAAGAAAAAACGGCACAAAATTTTTTTTTTTTTTATTTATTTAAACCATAAAAAATAGAAAAAAAAAACAAATCAAACACTTCACTTTCATTTTCATTTCATCACTATTAACAAACACAAAAAAAAAATTATATTCAAACAAGCACGACTATTTGATGCCCTACTACACTGTACTTCATGTACACATTTACTGCATACGAAACAGAGTGTTAAATCATTTATAAAAAGGTTTTGTGGGATTTTATAGAAAAACGTTTTCCATAAAAAAAAAAAAAAAAAAAATATAAAAAAAAATTAAAAAATCGACAAATCGAAAAAATTCAACGACAATTTTCCGTAAATTAGCTTTCCGTTAAAAAATCGCCGTAATCCTACTGATAATTTTAAAAAAATTAACTGAAATTTTTTATAGCTTCACAATTTCACCTGGTCACCTCAAACTTTCATCCACAGACCAAAAATAAAAGGGAAAAAAAATTATTTCATGGACTTAATCATCTGCATATTCAAATTCAAAGATTTTCACATTTTGGCGAAATTGTCATTTCATTGTTCATGGCTTAGGGCTCTACTTCTTCTTTTACCAACAACAACAGCAATAACAACAACAATTTACATGTTGCATGCAATCCAAAAAAATTTAACGGATTTCAACCCAAAACAAGCAAACAAAAAAATATATACAGGCTTTAAGCAACAACAAAACAAAACATCGTCTCCTTTCGCTTTTTTATTCTTTTTCTTTTTGGATTGATTGCGTTGGTTTGCATGTGGGACGACTGTAACTTTTCTTTTTTTTTTTTTGTGCCGAGGTGAGACGCGTGCGTTTCATTTCATTTTAAAAGCCATAGATTTTCACTTTGACTGTGATTTTTTTGATTCAACAGAAGCAGAGAAAAACAAAAAGAAAAATTTAAAAAAAAAACTGACTTCAAGAAGAGAAATGAAATGGAAAATAAAACATAAAAAGCGTTGAAATTGTTTTTAACAGCAAATGTAAAAACGTTTTTAATTTACTCTCTCTTCTGGTGATATTTTTTCTTTCGAAAAAAGAAAAAAAATTAAATTAATAAATGATGTAGAGAATCACCTTTTGAAAGCAGGGGTGGAAACACTGGGTAGTTAATAAGCATGAAATTCATGTTCTATTATTACGGGATTATTATGATCGTCATAATCAATCCAATGGGCAAGGAATTGGCGTAATTGTTAAATAGTCTTAAGTGACTGGAAGTATCACAGATGTGCTCAAATGCTGTTTAATTTTTAAGTTCTATTAATTTTTTTTTCTTAATTTCTTAATTTTTTTTTCTATTTTGGATTTTTTTAATTTTTCTTATACGTTATTTATTTTTCTTAATTTTATTTCAAAATTTCACATTTTATTGCACTGCATTGCATCCTTCCCAACTTACGCCTGTATTCATTATACAACAACAACAACAATACAAAAAAAGATTAACAGTAATTGTAGTGTTAGTAGTGTAATGTGGTGTAAGTGGCGTTTATGTTTTAATTTTTAGTTGTTGTTGGTAATTTGTTTTGTATAGACTCTCTCTTTTTCCATTTGTTGTTTTTGCTTTTGTGCTACTTTTTTTTTGCTGGTTTTTAGTTGTTACTGTTTTATAGAGAGTTTCTTTCACTTTGAAAAAGAGGTATGACATAACCTTTGTTTTCTTTTTTTTGTTTTTTTGTTTTTTATTTGCCATGATTTTTTTGTGTGTTATTGTTGTGTTTGTTGTTGTTGTTTTTAAATAAATTATATTATTAAAATAACGTAGTAGTGCTTATTGTTGTTGTTGATGTTCACAATGAGGAAAGTTTATTTACATACATGAATGGTGGAGAGTTTTGCAATCACAAATTTCTACTACAATAATACTACAGCATTAATAATGCTGTTTATTGCTCTTTTTTTAGTCTCTCCCTCTCTCGCTCTCTCTCACTCTGTCCCCACTCTCTCAATGTATGTAGTACTCACACTATTTTATTAAATTTATTACTAACGGCACAAAAACAAAAAAAAACAAAAAAACTTTGACCCAAACTAGGAAGAGGCTTTTTTTTTTCTTCAGAGTAAATATGTGTGCATGTGTGTATGTGTAGTTACTTTTATTTCATTATTAACAAGCCAAGAGGAGTTTGTTTGTTGCCTTATTGTTTCTATTATGATCTCAACATAACATCTCTCTCTCTCTCTCTCTCTAATGGTAACAGTAAAAATGAAATTAAATTGATCATTAAAAAAAATATTGTAGTTGTTATTGTTGTTGCTTTTCGTTTTTTTAGTTTTGGTGAAATTAGGATTTCATTTTGTGTGCGGCTGTGATGTGCTTTGCTTTTTCACCTTCTCTTATAGAGATTTCACTAAATTATTTAAAATATGAAAACGAGTGTAAGTACATATGTATGTGTGTATAGTTTATATGAACAAATTCTTTTTTTTTTTTTGTTTTGATTAATTTATAGTGTGTATGTGTGTGTATGTGTAATTTATAAGCACTTACGGGTTTCTTTTTTTTTCAGTTATAGAGAAGAGAAAGGTAAATAGTTTTCATTACATACCTATAAAAGAAAAGAGAATAAAGGAAAAATATAAATAACGGTTTTAGTACGGAATTTAAAATGGTTTACTTAAGGAAGTAAAATTTTTTACAGCGATGGATAAAATTTAATGGAAGATTAAACTAAAAATAATAAAAATAAAAAAAAATAATTAATTCGTATTAAAAATTATTTGATAAAACGCAAATACATACGTATGGAATGTAAAAAAGTTAAACAGTTTTATGAACAAAGAATAAAAATGTATACACTGGAGATCAGAATCATTTACTTTCAATCATTTACTATTTTTGTAGAGGAAGACCTCAAACCTTTGCATGAAGAAAATAAAAAGATTGCTAAACATCTTTATGTACTTGTCCATGAATGGAAGCTCAATCTCTTTGGCAGCAAGAGGTTATGTGCAGTATTAATCGACATGCATGATTGGTCATTAGAACCCTTCAGTCAGGATTACGATCTAGCTTCTCACACCACTTATGTTGTGTGCGTTAATTTTATACATGAGTGGAGAGACCTACAGTTTAATGTCGATTCCAAACGACAGTTTTCGGAGAAATTATATTTGCTCTCAGAGTTTTTGCCAGAAATATGGTGAAAGGAAGTCGACGAAGAAATATGTTTTCATAAATATTTTTCAGCAAGATTTCATTTTGGTTTGATCTGATTCCCGGGTTGAATATTTATTATATTACCACAATGGGCCTACATCCTGGTCTAGGGGGAGTCCACCACCTTATCTAATCTTACTGAATACCGTGTTGAACCTAACGATTGCTGACAAACTGTAAAACATGAAGGAAGCTCTTTCATGCCAGTAGGCAATTTCTACCAATAGCAAGGTATTTTTGCAGCGAAGTATATATAGTGCTTCTTTATGCCAACGAGGCCAAGACTATTAAAAACACACAGCACATCCCAAATGAAGTCAACGAGGCCTTAAATGCTTTCAATTTTAAATACTTAAATGACCAGCATTATCATCAGATCTAAATTCAATGATAAATTAGTGAAGCATTGTAGACGCTGACAAATATGAGCATCAAACAGATTCCATGTCACACAGATGGGCAGTTGTAATGAAATTGCTGGTATTCTTTCGATTTCTAAATAAAAAATAAATCAAGACAACCGCCTTTATGAATAAGTGTACTTCTATTGTTAAAAACAAAAATGTTTTAAAGATTCTCCTAAGCAATATCTAGAAAAAAAATTTGGTTTCTCCAACACTGTTATAAATACTCTCGTTTCTGTCTACATTTGTCTCTGTGCCATAAATAGAGCACCCGACTTCCAATAATGATGAATAAAACAAACGGGAATTTAAATAAAAAGTTCTTTTTCCAACTACAATAATATTTTTGTTGTCTCAAAACTGCTTAGAAAGAGAGCAACCAATCAACTACTTTACCACACTATTAATACAATACAAGTGAATAAAAAAAAACTTAATTTACAACAACAAACAACATTAGTAGGAGAATGAACCTACACAAAGATAGCAACAACAAACAACGAAACAAATATTACCCAGAACAATCATGATGAGTTCACTAGCATTTGTTCAAAGTTTTTGTGTGTGTGTGTGTGTGCGCGAGCAAAGTTTGCTGATTTGGAAAAAAAAAATTGCCATTTTAGAAGTCAAGGTAGTTCATACAATCATACAAACACACAAACCAATATGTGGGAATTTTTTACGATACTATATGATGTGAAACGACGAAACCGGCAATAAATAACATATAATAACGAATAAACGAAAAACAATAACAAAAATTATTATGAAAATTAATCATTTAAACATATGCACATATATAACACACACACACATACATATGTATTTATTTCTATTCCTTAATATTGTTGTTGTTCTTATTGTTTGCCGAAGACACCAACACGAACAAACATTTATAGAGGAGTGCAAACAATAACAACAACATCTATAATGTACAAATGAAATGACGACAATAGTTTAAACCAACTTGTGCTCATAGTTTTACGCAAATTTTTTTCTTGTTCTTCGTTAGCAAGTCATTTTATGAGAGCAGTTAATGAAAAGAGTGTTTTCTTCTTTTAAATAAAGTGAGAGAGAAGAGTTTAATATTTTCTAGTACATATATATGTACTTAGAATAGCAGAGTTAAAGCGAATTTATTCCTTTAAATTAATTTAAATTTAAACTAATTCACACAATATGTTTAAAAAAACAAAAAAAAAAGAATTTTTTTCCTAAATTAAAAATTAAATGATAAAAAATTAGCAAAAGAAAAAAGCGAAACACACAATTATTTGAACACAAAACAAAAAACACGAGGCTTTCAAAAAAAAAAAGAAAAAAAAAAAGCAAATTGGTGCTGCTAATGGCGTTGATGGCAGAATTCTTATATTTAAATAGACATAAGCAGCAGCAACAACAACAATGATAACATAAATAGTTTTGTTTTTGTAATATTTTCGTTTGGTTGTCATGACTTCGGGTTTTTATTTTATTAAATGACTAACTAACTGGCTGGCTGGAAGAGAGAGGTTAAAGAACGAAGATGACCTCGAAATTTATTCACTATTTTTACAAAAAAGAAAAGAGAGCTTAATAAACGCACGTTTGTTTGCCTATGCGTAAGCATATGCTAAAGTACTCTCATTAAACAAAAAAAGAAAAAAAAAGTTATTCACCCCATTAGTATATTCAAGTTTAATTACTATTCTCACTGTATACCACACCAATATACCACCACCACGCAACCACTCTCTTTTTAGAGGAACACAAAAGGGCACCCACTACAACCAGTATTCAAACGACGACTTGCTCTTTTTAGCTCTTTATCTTGTGATTTCGATCTCGATTTTTTTTTTATGATTGATTTGGTTTGATTGTCAAAGAACCTTTGCTGTGTTTGCCTTTGTATTTTGTATTGCCATTGTTGCTGCCGCGGCTGTGGTTACCGTCTTTTTTTGTTGTTTTTGTTTGCTGTTTAAATATTAAAAATTTGTCTCAATGGCTGTGTGTGGTGTTTTTTTTCCTTTGCTTTTTATTTTTTGGCCAGTATTGTCAATGAACTTAGAAGGTTAAATAATTCTTTTTTAGACTTTTTTTCATCGTATACATTTTTTTGCATTGGTTTTGTTATTGTTGTTTAGGAAATAATTAAAAAAAAAGAGTGTTTGTGATGAGAAACATATTTTCGCACTTGATTTCAATTCAAGGTTGCCAAATATGCAAATAAAAAAATAAAAAAAAAATAAAAAAATAAAAAAATAAAAAAAATTTAAAATTTCGAGAAAAAATGTCTACAGTGCTTGTGTTTCATATGTATTAGCACACAGATATGGGTATTTCAAGAAAATTTTGAGGTTTTTTTAAAGATGATCAAACGGATGTACAAGCAGTTTGTGCAAAAAAAAAAAATCAAAAGAAATAAAAATTTAAATTCCTTAAAAGTAAGACTAAACAAATGATTTCTAGAGTGAGTTTTCAAAAATCATTTGAACAACTCAGTTTGCACTGAGAAAAATAAGAATCTAAACAACGGAAGAAAAAATGTGTACAGGCGGCTTATGAAGCATTGTTTATATGGCTTCTATAAGATATTTCCGTTGAAATACCGGATAGAATTTATCCAGTCATACAATTATAACTCTTGCCATACTTTTCTCTGTCCATTCCAATAGTTTTATAAAATTGTGGATTCTATACAATTCACTTTTGGCTAAACACGATCCGTCAATAAGTTCTATGTGCTCGAATAATTTTTGTCTCACATTCCCAAATGCCGGGGTGTTCTGCTCTTCTTCCTCGTCATAACAACTTCTGCAGAAGTCCTTGTAGATGTGCTCAGCCCAAATTCTGTTTCTTTTTTATTTTGATTTAAATTCTATTGGCCAAGACCAGACCAGTCGATTCTCTTGAGAGAGCAAAAATATGTTTGTTTTCTTTGTATTCTTCTTCGTCTTCTGCTGATTGTTGGTAATTTTTATAGTTTTTTTATGGTCAATGACACACCGTAATAGTAAATAAGCAACTAAAGTTGACTTTTTTGATTTCCTTTTCCCTTTTTTTATTTCTAATTTTAAAACGAATTCGGTTTTCATATTCTCTTATTTTTTTTTTTTACTTCTTTTACTTCTCTTCATAAAGTTGAGTCTCATAAAAAAAAAGAAAAATAAATAAAGAGAAGTTTTCAACGATGAAGAGATACCCTATACCCGCATAACATTCTGTTGAGTTTCTTTATACCTATGTCGCCTTGCCACAAATTCTATCTTTGATATTGCAGTACAAACTGAAAGAGAGGTTCGTTTATCATATTAGCCGGGACATTTGAATCTTCATCGTACTCATCATATGTTTCGATTTCTGCGAAACTCTCTTAGTAGCGGAGAACGTGGAACACCCACTGGATGGAATAATGTCTTCAGCCACACAAAAATTGATAAAATGTTATCGATTAAAACGTCTTGCATTTGATTTCAAAAGTCTCATTCCAAGTTTTCTCGAGAACTATAATTGGCGGAGAATTTATAGGAGATATGTTCACAATTTATTTACTCTGCCAGGTGCTCTTGTCTGTAAATATTGCAACAACAAAAAATACAACAACTACACTTTAAGCTTTTTAATTTTTAACTCATATTAATTATTTTTGATTTTTGTTTTTCTTTTAATTTTTATTTTATCGTTTTCTTTACTTTTTCATTCTTTTTTTATTTTTTAATTTTTTTCTATTTTTTTTATTTTTTTTTTGCGTTCTTTTTTAGGAAATAAGTTTTAAATTTCTTTCATTTTTTTTTAATTGTTTTTAATAACTTTATTAATAACACTTGTAGCAGTCAGTCAGACAGTCAGCCAAACCAAGCATTTTAATCAGATAATTGGGGTGTATTTTTAAACGATTTTTAACTGGTTTTGCTACGCTTCAAATTAATTATTTAAACAAATCACGTCTTGTTTTATTCGAAAACGAAACAAATTGAAAACAAATTATTATTATTTATTAAATAAATTTTGTACAAATTAATTAAAAATTATTGTTTAACAAAATTCTTCTTCGTCTATTTTTTGTCTTATTTTTTGATTTCTTTTTGAAATAATTTTAATAAGGAAATATTGCAAAATATTATTAAACAGAGGTGCTCGTCGTAAATAAAAACACTCACACACATACACACACAATAAAGATATATATTTCGATCTTTTATTTCATTATAATATTTGGTTGGTAAAGTCTTCCACTGCATTTAAATACACATTTCAAGTGATATTTCTGCGATAACTTGAAAAATATTGAATTTCATATTCCCCAAAATTAGGGAAATTATCCTCATAGGCACCATTTTTGGCGTCACCTGACAAAAAAGAATCTAAATCGGGTTTAAATCGCTAAATCTTGGTGACCAATTGGCATCGCCAAAACGTGAAATGTACTCTTTTTGGAAACTTCTCATGTAATAAAGCTAACATTGGTTAAGATGTGTGGCTGTGTGGCAGTGTTTTTCTGTAACCACACGCAGGCTATAAAACCTCGGGTATCATACGACCACAGCTCATTGAATTTTATCCTAACGTTTATAAAATATGACCTGGCGGTGTGTCAAACCATAGAACGCCCTAGAAAATCACCTCTTCTGGAAGCAATGGCTGTTCCATAATCACTTCTGATTTTGGCCGGTCTCATGAGCAACTATTTTGCTTGAGGACGTAGCCGTCGAGTGAGAAATGTGATTCACGTGTGCGAAAAATCTGCATTGAAAGCATGTTTCTTTAGTGTCACCAATCACCACATCTACGACGTTGGCAATGGTCACTCGGTTCTAATTGTTCCAAATACAAAACTAAGCACTAAGGTAGGTCCAATTGCTGAGAACAAAATGGAATCGACAAACTCATTATACTCGATACATTGGGTACATTTCTATGATCACATCTGTAACACTTTCAGCCTCTTCAAATTTCTCAATAATCTTGACAATTCCTTGCAATAGTAGGTCGATAATGACACCTTTAATCACCCCATAATGCTTAAGAAGCGGCCAAGTTTAAATCCCCATCACTTTTATAATCAATTTTAACTATTTTTAAGTGTTTTTCGGATTTTTAAACGATCCATATTCGCATTGAAACCAATAAATGTATAAGCCGATATTTAATAATATGAACACAGCGCCAGTACAATTAAACAGAAAGAAAGAACAGAGAAATGTCAGAGTTTTAAAATAATGAATTCAACTCTGGCATGAACAAAGAGCACAGGTTAAAAAAGGAGAGACGAGAGATCTGCTGTAGAACGGTTATTCGAATGCGGTTGCTTCTATTTTAGTTTTCGTTTGTTCTACCACATCATTTAGTTCCGACTCTGATACCACACATGACGGATATCACACATGAAGGCATAGTGCGCTGTTTGTCGTTGTATTGTATGATGATTTTGTATTGTACTGTGTGGCGTTATGTTGTGTTGTGTTGTGCTGAGTGTGATGTTGAGTACGAATTTTTCATTTAGGAAATGTTTGTGCAAAACAAACAAGAAGTTTTGAAATCTTAATGATCATTAGATTTGTTAATAAATCATTATAATAATGATGATGAGGATGAGTTTGTATTGTTTTTTCTTCTTAATTTCTTAAGAAAAAAATCTCTTACGATTGCTATGCGATCCCATTAATGCTTGACTGGCTGACACTCTATTTTATCCACAGAGTTTGTTTTTATTGTTATTTTTATTACCGTTTGTATAGTTGTTGTTAGTTAGTTGTTATTGTTGTTATCGTTTGCAAATTAAAAATGCATTTGAAATTGAATGTTTTGCTTCGATTTTATCATGACCGTAATGGAACATAAAAAGTGAAACAAAGTGAATGTTTCCAAAATGTTAAAAGTATTGATTCCAGCAGAAAGAGCAACGGGCGAGGGGAGGTATACTTCATTACTTTTATTTTTAGTTTCGTAAGGAAAACAAACAAAAAAGAATAGATTTAGACGCTGAAAATTTCAATCATTTGATAACACGGTTGCAACCTACTGCATTGTACTGGCTAAAGCTCGAAAATTTGAACATTTCTCTTGAGAAGTAAAATCCCACTTAAGGGCTCATTATGGTAACACAAATCGGTATCGAATATCGGAGGTTTCGTATACGCATCGCAACTACTTCTGCTAATCCGATATTGAATAGAACACTACAGAACAGTGTCTGACATTTCGTAACTTGATGGACATGCCAACATCGATTTCTGCAGAAGCTAAAATGATGATGATGACGATGAAGAAGAGCAGGCAATCGAACATCTTCTTTGGCTCAGTTTAGCACTTGGAAGCCTGAGACAAAGAATTCTTCCAATTATTGACAGAACATGTCTAGCCATAGAATCCACATCTTCATAAAATTATGGCAATGACAGAGAGATGTGGAACCTAATAGGACCGAAGTAATGTATGCTCTTCGCAGGGGCTGGCAATTTAGTCTCACCTAACACTTGGCATATGAAACGTAAAGTACTAAATTAGCACTACGTTATGCATCCAAAAAAAGGACTTTCGTTTTAATTTACGCTCCTCTTTCCATTCTTGGTTATTCCATAGAGTGTACATAATTGCATTGTTGTTGTTATTGTTTTAGTTGTTATTATTTTGAAGATTTTTTCTGTAGTTGTGGATCATCATCATCATCATCGTCATCATCTACGAAAAAGTATTACAAGTTGCATTTGCCATACACGGCCAAAGACACAGACAGTCATTTACAAACGAACTGCAATGTGATGCATCACTGGCAAGCCACTATTTGTCTGCAAATTTTATGCAAGAGGGGGGTGGTTGGGCTACTGAAAGGGGAACTATTGTGTGTATTTTTGTTGTTTGTAGCTGGAGCATGTCTTTCGTTTAGTTTTTCACAATTTTTACTTCCTTAAACTTTTCACCACCAACACATTGCTATACTAGTTGTTGGTATTGGTGCTGATTTCGTGTTGCCGTTACCAGTCTTTAGCCTCCTCTTTTCAGTATGACTGTGTGTGTGTAGGTCGGTATATTTCTGTGTGTGTGTGTGATACCATAAAAAGTGAAATACACTGAAAAAAATATCAAATTTTTTTGTAAAAACTTTATTTATTGGCTATGACCGACCAATTGTTTGATTGAAAACAAACAGAAAATATTTATTTCAGGCTGTTGTTTTTATTGTTATTGTTGTTGTTTGAAACAAAAAAAAAAAAAACGAATTTTTTTCCATTGTTTTCATTTGAAGGGAGTCATGTTTTTCTGTTACTCCACAAAGATGGAGACAGATGGACAGACAGAAGTACTTTTACTTTTTCTATTCGTTTTTTTTTTTGTGTTTGACGAGATCAGCGGGTGTATAATTTTTCTTATTATTGTTGTTGTTATGCATTCATTAAAATCATTAAAAATAAAGAGAAACAAAACGAAACGAAAAAACCAAAGAAAAGAAATTAAAATTTAAAATTTCACCGCGCATCGAAAGACAGAGACAAAAAAAAAGAAAAAATTACGATCCAATGAAAGTACCCCCTTTATTTTCACTTTCTTTCGTTTGATGGAAGATTTCATGATCTTTTATGGTCTTTTATATCACTCTCAACTGGACGATAGAGTTCACAGTCTCCAACACAAAGGCACACTCAGGGCAAAGGACTCTAATAAACTGAATGTTCTTTAAACATTTAAGAGGATGCTAAAATTCGTTGGCAACGAGAGGGTACCTTATGCTTTTCTCTCAAATGACTACTCTGAAAGGAAACATAAAACCGGTCTTTCAGCTCCTGCTTAAAAATGCGAAGTATTTTGGCTTCTAATTTTTTGTTACACAACCCGACCAATATAATAGAAAAGCGGCTTTTAAATCTCTAAAGAGTATGTCTATCACATCTAAGATTGACACCACATTTGCACAGCAACAGTCTGTCTTTATAGCCATTATTTCAGGCAAATTCGGATTACAGTGGTCAGGATGTGTAACAGAGAATCTAAGATTTGATGATGTGCTTTTTCTACAAAGCCAATCAAACTCCAACCTCCATAGAATAAAGTTTTCTCCACTGGAATGTAAGATGGTGTGTTAGAATTAATGTTCCCTGACAAAGGCTAGAGTACTCCTCTTTTTGGTTTCTTTGAACCCTGAGTTTTCTACAAAACGATGGCCGCAAATTTATTCACAATTGTGTCTCATGCTATTAATAACCGAGTCCAGTTAAGTTACTTACTGAAAGCACCTTCTTCCACCTCTTTATCAAGGAAAGCAGTCACAGACAGAGAGTATAAAATGACTTTGTTAAGCCACAAAACAACAACAACAACCGCAATAATAAACTACAATATTTATTACAGTTATGTAATCATCCAAAACTAAAAAGAGAAAAAGAAAGAAAAATGAAAAATTTTATTTTCTTTCTTTATTTTCAAGTGAAATCGTGTTGTTGTTATTGTTTTATGAGCATCATTATACCGCTCAGACAATATTTGTGATGGCGATGGTGGCTTAAAGCAGGGGTTACCATTGTCGTCATGCCATAGTTTCACAACACTCAGCTGCTCTAACACTTGCAATGGCAATATGGAATGCTTATTAGAGGAAAAACGAATTTTTGTTTTAAAAATTAAAAAAAAAAATAAATACACTCTCAGTTATATTGCGTATAGAATGGATAACACAGTATCAATATATTCCATTATTTTAGTCTTTACAGTTAGGTTTACAACCTAGCTTCTTACACCTCCCAAGATAATATGTGAATTTTATCTACTGTTTAGAGTTGCTAAAAAAACAGATTTTTGAAGAAACTTTTCGTGGCAATTTTATTTTACTGCCGGACTTTTTTGCCAGAACAGAGGAAGTCGCCGAGAGAAATATTTCTTTTTTTCATATTTTATGTTGCAGCTGGGATTTGCATCATGGTTTCACGTCTGTTACCAACTAGATTAAGTAGACTTGAAAATATATTCGATTTTTTTTTTCAAATAATATATATCTTAGTTTAGACAGTGCCTAACAATATTTATGTGACACTTTTTTAATGTAATTTTTTTTTCTTTTAAGACGAAAAGATAAAATAAAAAAATAAAGAAAAAAAATTTCAAATAATCTTTATTACGTGCTTAACGTCAGTCAATGAATCGTTTTTAAACAATNTTTTTTCCAAGTTTCTTTAAAATATTTGCTTTATTGGAAGCAGGGGTACGTACTATTGTGTTTTTAGTAGATCTTTTTTGTATTGAAAATGTCACAATTTACTGTTTTGTTAAATTAAAAAAAAAAAACAAGAAAATAATTGCAAAAAACAAAACAATTGTTTTTTTAAAAAAAAATATTAAAATTTTTATCTGTTGCGTAGGAATTTTATGCATATAAGCGGCAGTAGGCACGTATTGCTGTATTAGGTATGATGAGGTTAAAAAATGAATTATTCCATGCCACAAAGATAACAGCAAATGAAAACAAATGGATTATTAGGGATCAAACTGCTTAAAGCATTACAGGAAGCGTAACACTTTTGACCGCGACTTTTTTGGAGGCAATTTCGGTTAAATTGACGTTTACAGCAATCCGCTCAAAACTTTAACGTTTCTAACGCAACGATTGTTATTTACACCAAAACGGAGTGAAATGTGGATTTATACTGATGGATCGAAATCATCGGCTTCTACAAACGATGGTAATGAAAAGATAATTTGAAGTGTGCTTCAAAACAAAATGATTGCAACATGACTCATGGTTCCTCTTATTCAACCTATCTACCTATCTAGGTAGATTCCTGATCGTCTGTTTGCTGCTGTCTATTTTATTACTTAAGCCCGCTGACAGCAGCATATTTTCATAAAAAAAATTCGATTTTTTTTTAATTTTTTTCAATCTTGAATGCACAAATAAATTTAAAGATTAAGAAAAATAAAATATTTTATATTTTATTACAACAACAATAAGAAATTAAAAAAAAAAAAACCAATGTAAACGACTTGTTTAACCCAATTTTTGTTAACAACTTTGCTATCCACGTGTGCCCGAGCAGAAGTGGTGTGGGGATATGGTTTTAATGGCTAAAAATTGAAATTAACTGCAGTGAAGTGATGTGATTTGTTGTTTTTCTATTTAAAAAAAAAAACATTTTTTTATTTAAATTTTAATGATTTCTTTACTACAAAGATTATATGTGCATAGACAAGCGTCAGATAGTCAGCCAAGTAACGGTAAATGAGGCTTTATTTGCAACATTATAGGTGGGTGGTGGTGGTGATGGTTGTCTGGCTTACTGACTAAAACTAAAGCTATATTGAATGTAAGAAATAATTTTTTTTTTTTCTTGAAATTCATTCTCAAAAAAAAAAAAAAAATCAATTTTAGTATTTTTTTTCTTCTTCTTCTTAACTTCAAAACAGTGCAATTCAATGCAATACGCCTTTAGTAGTGGTAGCTGACTATGTAATGCTTGTTGTTAGTGGCATAGAAAAAGTGTGGCACATTGCTTGCTGCTTACATTAGGTGGCAGCAATAAAATTTTACGTGCAACATTTACTTTTGACTTGACTGCCTGGCGTCTTAAGAAATAATAATTTTTGTTCATTAAATACTCGAGATTTTGAAAAAAATTTAAAAAAAAAAATTGTTGTGCGGGTGGGTGTTATTTCGTTTTCGTTTTCGTTTTTGTGTTTGTTTTTATTTTAGTGCCTGATTTGGTTTCCATTGTTGCATTAATGGCTCTGTATTTGGCCATGCATTGCGGCCTGCTGTAAAAAAAAATAGTGTTGCATGCAACACTTACTTTTTTTATGATTTTGTTTTTGCTTGATTTTCACATTTTCACAGATAAAAACCATATTTATGCGGAATATTTTTTTTTTCATTAATTTTTTTTTTTTTTTTGTGATTTCAACTATGGCCGCTACCGGCATTTCGGGCTTATGCGATACAAATGTAAGTAAAGCAGGAAAATAATAGAAATAAAGGAAATAAAATTTGGAAATTTTTTTTAATGAAAAAAAAAAATTTTTTTTTATTAATTGTTAAATAATATTAATTGTTAA
Organism: Sarcophaga bullata; assembly: GCA_005959815.1. Taxonomy (NCBI): domain Eukaryota; kingdom Metazoa; phylum Arthropoda; class Insecta; order Diptera; family Sarcophagidae; genus Sarcophaga; species Sarcophaga bullata. The sequence continues at coordinate 264,737 of QOCX01000065.1, forward strand.
AAATAAATAATTGTTTTTTATTAATTGTTAGGTTAT
>QOCX01000065.1:264788-321967 GCA_005959815.1 Sarcophaga bullata
TAATTAAATTTATGCATGTTCTTAAGCTAACATATCCTTATCCATTTGGAATGTCATTTACATATGTAGTGAAAGGATTGCGATTTCCGAATACAAATCATTTAATAATCGAAAAACAATTAAAACTACTAACCACACAAAAATGGCAATTCAAATGCATTATAAGTTTGCGATTAAGGTCGTGGAATTAGCAAGATTATAAAGATATGATTAGTACGGTAAGGACAAAAAAATTTTTAATTTTTTTTATAAGTTTTGTCAATAAATTTGATAATGACTTCGTTTTTAAGTGCAATCGAAAAAAACTTACTTGGGAAACAAGTCCATTAAAAACAGTTTACATACCTGAAAATAAAAATGAAATAAAAAACAAATTAAATATTAAAGGTTCAGAGTAAAAACGGAAAAAAAGGAAAAAAAATCCCTAGAACATCTCCGTTCACATTCATTTTTTCTGTATAAGCGGCGTCATTGGATAATTTATGAACAAAACAACAAAACAACAAAAAAAAAACACAAAAAAGAAGAACTTTTTCTGTGTTTCAACACAACAATGTAGACATAATGGACCAGGTTAAATTAAATCGAAAAAAAACAATAAATTTTGCAGACATTTAAGCAAAAACGCCACAGATAGCCAGACATAAAGAAAACTTTAAAAATCATAATCCCTGCATATCCATCCATCCTTCCCCTCCTCTCCATCCTTCTCCATTGATGCTCCCTTTTTTCTCTTGGACTTTGTTTTTTACAGAAGGTTTATACTTTAATAAGCATAAAAATGGCCACCCTATTGCCAGCAATTTACTGTTAATAATCGTACTACAAATTGAATGAATGTTTGTCTGACTGCATTTTGTTGTAGTTTTCGTAAAACAAAAAAGAAGAAGAAAACACTCGTGCTGCCAAGTATCCACGTCTGCTGAGGTACAGATTTGCCGGGCTCGCTGAATGGCTGCCTATCGTATCAGTGTGCTTGTATTAACTAAGTTAACAACGTAGAGAAGTTCTTTTAAGGATCCCCATACCACAATACCAAGAAAATACAAATTAAGCGTGTACAATGGGGGATAAATGACGAGTCAGAAGTGTCTGCTGTCTGCCACAAAAATAAATTTTGTTGCTCGAAAACTTCTTCAAATATCTTAATGTCACTGTCGTTGGCTGCTTCCACAAATATTTAAATTAGTGGAAATCACAATTTTGTAAAAAAAATTATTTAAAAAGCCTCTAAATGCTGAGACTGTATGGGGTGGAGGAAATTGAACTCAAAGAGGAAGCACTCTACTTAGGCATTGTTTTGGTTAGGAAGCCAGCTTGGAAACCTAACATCATTATATTAGATTGAAAAAGGCCTCCACTGCTCTCTTGGCTTGTGACAAAGTATTGGGGGAAAAATGGAGTTTGGGAAAGAGGTCTGGAAAACTGAGGTGAGACACATCTCGCAAAGAACTCCGTACAAATTTACACCGATGGCCTCAAGTTGAACAGAACTGTTGGATGTTAAATTTTTCGAAATCGATCGGAATATGTATCCCAGTCTATAAGACCGCTAAAGCACTGTAGCGTGTTTCAGACGGAAGTGTGTGCAATAAAGGCTACGGTAAAATTTATTGGAACGGAAAACGATACTTTCTGATAGTTAGGCGGCTATTGTGTGATGAACTGCAAGACTTTGTAGGACAATCGCAAGTATCTTAACGAGTTGCTATATTGATATAATGAGTAGAGAATCTTGCTAAACGGGCTACAACCATCGAAATTCTCGACATTGGGAAATTTTTGTTTTGTAAGCTTATAATTGACAGTGCGGTCGTAGACTCCATCGGCAATAGTTGGGAGGCTTCGGACACGGGTAGAACGTCACAGAAAAACCTGGCCAAGTCTGGATGGAGGACGTACCAAGCAGGCTCAGTATGATTGTCTGGGTTATTGTGCGGCACTGCATTATGGGCACGCATGTGACTTGAACTTTTCTCGAATAATTTCTTTAGAAACTACAAAGATGAGGAGGAAGATGAGACTGTTTCTCACCTACTGATGAACATTAATGCATTGATATTGGCAAACTTAGTCGCTTCATCAGAACCTCCGAGTGGTTCCGAAACTCATAATTAAATTTAACACATACAACTAGGTTGTAATTTATAAAAAAAGGTTTGTAATAAATAATAAAGTATGTGCATATGCATGTAAGTAAAAAAAAAACACTGTAAATGGTGTATTTTCGAAATGTTTAAACTAAAATATTCATTAATTTATTCATTCCATTCATTGAAAAGAGTAAAAACAAAGAAACAAACAAACAAACTAAATATCTTAAAGAAAAAAAAAATTATGAAGTTGCGCCAGGTTAGTCAAACAACCAAACAGAGAGAGACCAACAGACGTAACACACAAAAAAAATTTCCTTTGCAATATATTGTTACTGACTTTTGTTGCAATTGTAAATTGTAAGAAACAAAAAGAAATAAAGAAACCAGGCTAGTATGTCTGCAAATTTTACAACACCCCACTTCAACAGAAAAAAAACTCTTTTTTTTTTTTTTTTTTTTTTTTTTTTTGTGAACGGCAGTTATTCAATTCAATTATTGCTGGTGCTGTTGTTGTTGCTGTTCCAGATTTTCATTATTTTTCAAGTTGCAAAACCAACAGCAACAACAAAAACAATAACAACATAGGCAAAAAGTAAAGCAAAAGGGATTGTTAATGCATGTGTTTGTTGCTTAGCACGTAACTTGGCATTACTTTTCGTAATTCAATGCATTTAGAATGGATAGATCTGTCATTCGTTCGTGCGTTTGTTCTCTTTCTCTTTGAATTGAAGAAATTATTTTTAAATGTTGATTCAGTTTAATTTTTTTTTTTTTTTTTTTTGTAATAAATCTGTTATTAATTATAATAAATTGTAGGTAATATGTTTACAAAATAAATTTTTATTGTGTTTAAAACTGTTTTGTCTTCCTGTAAGTTAATGCGATGATGATGTCTTTATAAATACATTAAAAAATTAATAAAAAAAAAATAAATAAAGAAACAAAAACATGTAAATTTACCTGTCGCAAAAAAACATAAATTTAAGGGGGGAAAAAACCAACAACATCATTAACAATAAAAACCGTAAAAAAAAACAAACAAAAAAACAATTGATTTGCAATTGATTTTTACGAAATACCAACAAATTAACCCCAACCGACCGGAAGTAATTGCGCATTTGTTTTCAAAAACATAATAAAACCGTAATAAAACTAAAACGTACACATGTTCCAATGAAAAACAAAAGATGCTGATAAATTTCATTTAAAAATTTCATTTAAAAATTTCATTTAATTGTTAAAAAAAATAATAATAATTTTCGATTTTGTAGTCACAATTCGATATGAAATGTGAATGAAGTGCTGGCTGGTTTTTCTTTCACATTTCAAAAGGAAAACCATTTAAAATATCTTTCAATGTGGTTGTCTGTCCATCCGTCCAACTGTCAGTCTATCTGTCTGTCTGTCTCAATCTGTATGGCAAAATTTACTCACAATGTTGATACGCTTGTTTGTTTTAATGCCACACGTTATTTGCCACATTCGAGTTGAGCTAAACTGAGCTGAGCTGTGTTGCAGAAATAAGATGTCAGTCACACAGAGACAGGCCAGTCACACAAGCAGTGAAAGATGTGACTGTTGCTGCTGCTGCTGCTGCTGAACTCTCCGCTTTGGCAGCAGGAAGAGAAAGTGACTCCCATCATTTCACTTGTGAAATGTAATGGAAAATCTTGGAAAACTTATTTTTTTTTTCAAGTCAAGACACATTTAAATGAAGAAATTGTTAATGAAACTGAAAAAGAAAAAAATCAATATTTATTCGCAGACATTTTCAATGACTTTTATAAGAAATTTTTCTTCAAAAGGTCCTGGATTTTTTTTTTAGTTCAATTGTGGAAAACAACCAAGATGGAGAAGTCTGGCGCGAACAGAGGAGTCTGGCACGCGGCTCTATTGGATGTAAGTTCGCTTTATTTGGCAGTGAGGCTCATAACTGTCGAGAATATGGTAAGACAAGTCTGAATAAAGTATCATCAGACCTAACAGTAGATTTGTTTTCCTTTTTAGTCCTTTATATTTATTAAAAAAAGCCTTTCCTCCATGTTTTTATTAATAAAATTTTATTTTATTTTTTTGATAAGCAGGTATCTGATATATTGTAGCATATTCTACGATGAAAGTATTGTCATCTGTTGCTACCTAGAAAAAGCTTCCTCAGTGAAAATAAATTGGGAGTAGAGGTAACGAACTGTTTTCATTGAGTTATACTATCTTATACTGTTCGTTGCTTATGTTATCCTCTCTGAAGCGCTAAGTGGCTTCCTGTATGGGTATTTTAGTAGAGAATTTCGTTTTTCAGACAGATATGGATAACTGCTCTGTAAGATCCTGGGTTTCGATTACGCAAATGCACTCTTTGTTCCGTTTAGGAACAATATTAGAAGTGTAAGTGGAATTCGGATGGTTGTAGTGTTCTGAGAAATAGAAAGCCATGATATTAAAATGGAACACACGTAATTTTAATGGCTGCTGTTTTCATTACCCAGAATATTTCGTGATGGAAATGATGAACATTTGAAAGAAACATTTACTTTCTGTGCCTCTCACTCAGAAAATCTGTCTCTAATAATATGGAAATTTGGCAACACTGTTTATATTTATTTTGTACACGTGCATAGTCCTCAGACCCATCATTTTGTGATATTTGTGTAATAAAACCAACAACAACAAAAGCAAATAAAACTTGATAAAAAGAATTAAAAGCCATACATTAGGAACGACCTTGAAATTTTGTGTGGTTGCTAGACAAAGAAAATCAAAAGAAAAAAAGTTCTCCTAGACTACTTGCAAAGAAAATGAAAATAAATCCTTCGCTTATAACTAGGTTTTTATCAAATTAAGGAGAAGAGAGAGAAAAAAATATTTATCATGTTACACCAGACTTTAACGGCAGGAAAAAATAAATAATTTCAATTCAGTAATCAAAAGCATTTAAGAATTGTTGTAAAAGGCCTTGAAAGGGCTTCTAGAGGATTACACTCAAAATAATTTTTAACTCTAAGAAATCTAATTAAGAGGCATTTTGATGTATCCTGGGTCTGCAGTTTGAATTGTTTTTAAGTCTCTTGTCTCTCCTGTCATACCCATTACGATTGCGAATAACAATTTCTATATTTAATTTCAAACTTAAATTATTTTCATCACCCTGTTATATACTGTTAAATAAACACTCTGTCTTAATAACTGTTTTTCTCTCAGTGTAGTTATCATTGAACTTTCCTGTGTGTTATAACCGACATATACAATCAAAAACATAAAAAATTCATAAGACACTCTGCTGGCTCTTATAATTCTAAAGCAATTTAAATAATAATAAAAAAAAACAACAACCACAACAAAAGCTAATAAAATAATATGGCCATCAAACTAAACTAAACGATTGTAGTTCTCTTCATTTGATTATAACCATCAAACAAACGAACAAATAAACAAAAACAAAACTAACCACAGGCATAGAGTCACACGAATCAACTTCGCTACAATCGACGTCAAGAGAAGAAAAAAAAAACTACACCGAAATATTTTATAAGAATCATAAAGAAGAGCACAAGCAATATACAAACAGTCATGGTAGAAGACAACATGTTTCAAGGATGCGTACTTATACACATACAGACACACACACACTTATAAGCTCTTAAAGGTTAAAGGTTTTTATTTTATTCTTGCTTGTTACTCGAAGCAATTTTCGTCGCTTGTGTTTGCTACAGACGAGAGAAGCTCCATTGTACACGAATGTGTTGATTATGAGTATATGTGTGTGTGGATTAATTATTAATAAGAACATGATTTTTGCTTGTAGTTTTATTATTGTTGTTGTTAGCTTTGTAAGGTCATTAGCACTATGAGGAAAAACAACTAAATAAAGTATTGAGAACCAATGGAGATACCGAACATGCCAGTGATGGGCAACATTAACATTGCGAATGTATGGAATGGCGTTTTATTCAGTGCTGAAAATGTTTCAGAACAGAATAGATTAACCTTTATGCGATGTGCAGAATGTAGGGAGACACATTAAATAAGGAAAGAGGAAAATGATGATAATTTTGACAACAAACTTTACTCAGAACTTGATAAACAAAAGTTTTTGTAAAAGAAGAACGCTAATATTTGTGAAAGGGCGTGTTTATTTGTGCGTATGTGTTCGTACATGGCTACTTGTCTTGAGGAAAATTGTAAAAACAGACACAGTATAAGTTTAGTTTAAAATATTGGGTATGGGAAAAAGTATTAGAAATTAGAAGGCGATAATTTTCTAGTGGAATCAAAGCACATGATCTTAGCGATAACTAAACTTATCGCCTCTATATAGGTTCATGATATGTGGCATCATTACTCTTGAACTGCAATAAATTTGGGCAATTCGAATTGCTTACGCATCCTTTGAGCCAAAACTGAAGTTCTTCGATAAAGGTACTGTTTACATCTATGAAATCGAGATATGAATATAAAATCCAGTGGTTTGCAAAGTTTTTTGGTTTGTTAATCTATTCGTGGACCAAAAGGCAAACCATGCAGAACATTTTTAGCAGCACAACATGCCATGAAGCTTGTTTTTATATTAAAAAAGTTACTTTGAAGCGCAGAAAAATAGAAAAAAAACTTAGTATATCTGGAGAAACTTTTGTTTCCATTTGTGGTAGGTGGAATTGAGCTTAACAGATCTATCAAAAATCTCTTTTTAGAGTCTCCAGTTGTTGACAAACAGGCGAATTGATAGAAAGCCAAATAAACAAACTAGATAGGAGCTGATGTAAGAAAAAAAAATAAAAATGTTTGTCGACTAAATTTGTACAGAGTGCTAGATTATTATGTTCGAAGAATAATGTTTTATATTCTACTTCTGTTTTTAATATTTTAGAAAAATTTTCAATTTAGACTTCTTTTACTACAATTATAATTTTGATTGTAATATTTTCAAATACAACTCTGTGTTTATTAATGCGTTAATGAATTATATTTTTTTATTATTATTAAAATCAAACAAATCAACATAAAATAGCATTTTAACTTTTCACGATACATATGTATATGCCGGTACATAATTTCTTTCTATAATAATAAAAACAGCAAGAAAAGTTCATGTTTCACGTAAAACAAATACCATTTTAGATGTCTTCAATACAATCCTACTTATAATTTCTCTCTCCATAAATGGAAAATAATAAAAAAAAAAATATGTTTTCAAGGAGAAAAGTACTTGAACTTTATCAAGAGAATAACCTTCAGTCTAACAAATGTTAAATGACACGAAATAACCCATACCCCATACTAATAATACGCAGCAAATACAAGCAAATTAACTGTGGTAACCAAAGCGAGGGAGAGAGAGAGAGAGAGAGAGAGAGAGAGAGACAAACAAGCACTCTCAATTTCTAATACAATTAAAGGCACCATTAAATTAAGAAACAACCATTACTATTCCACCCAAAGGTATAGCATAACAGTTCCTTTTAAATTCTCCACGTAGGGTGGTGACGAGTACAAGTGTATATCATAGAGAAAAAGAGAGCGAAAGAGCATGGCAGTAGCATTTCAAGAGAAATAATATCATTAAAATACTTGTTACTGTAATTTTGATCATTATTGTCATTGTTGTTGTTGTTGTTGTTGTTGCTGCTGCTGCTGCTATTTTACTGTCCATGATAATAAAGCCGAAAACCAAGCATACTCACAACGTTAAAGTCGACGTGTCTGTCATTGATGACGATGACTTTGACAAGCTTCAAGGTTAGTGTTATTCTATGGTCAACGAACGAACGAATGAACGAACAAACGAACGTTGGAATGAATAAGTGAATGAATGAAGAAGAATGAACGTGCCAAACCAACAGACCCAACCAACCAACCAACCAGCAAACAATACCAAGTCAATTCAATGTAGTCTACAACCCACAAGACTTATTCTTTTTGTATTTATTTTCATTTTTTTTTTTGCGTAAAAAAAAAATAAAGGGAAGAAAATATGCGATGGGATTTTGAATTGAAGCATAGAATTACACTGTAAAGCAAAAGTAGAAAACAAAACTGAAGCAGTGGGTAGTCTTTAGAACCATGGAAAGGACTGCAATGTCTGCATTATAGAAAACTTTTGTTGCTCATTTGAAGACAACAATGTGCTTAGTCTCCTACATCTCTGGTCCAAAGTAATACTCGAGCGTATGGAAACCATGGCTTTCAATTTGATTATCTAGATCAGGAAACAGAGCTTTATTGATATTTGTTTGCTTTGTTTTGAAATTCAAATTCAAATTGAAATACAATTCCAACAGACGTCAAAACAATATGTGCAATCAGCTAAATATTCAACTTTAAAATGAATTACCACGTCATTCGTCATTATACCATAGCTGAGGGTCGAACACGAAGTTAGTAGAGTTGAATCACTACACAGTCTACACAGTCTACACTACACATTCTACACAGTCGCAGTCTCTCTGAAGCGAATTGTTCTTGGTGACACGTCTAGTGAACACTATGGAGAAAGTTTCTGCCGCACTTTTCAATTTTGAAATAACGCCCCAATTGTGATCGAAAACAATGGTACGCGTGTCCTTATAACATACCTAGCCTTCCTTGGCCCAGTCTTCGGCTACCATGTTGATTGATTTTAGGTTTTAAAATTGAAGTGACTGTCCAAAACACCAAAAATCACAATTGAAATTGGCGTAATTAAATTAAACAAATTCAAACTGATGCTTTCATTTAAACAAACAAAGATCAAACAACGTAATTAGCTAAACTGCTTCAATTAGTCACGATGATTTTTTTTTTTTTTCTTGAGGATTACCTATGACCCAGTTCGGTCATATAATTTAATTTGTATCGAAAAAATTATTGTAAATCGTTTAAAACCGTATTTTTGTTTTTGTTTCACAAACGCCTATTTCAACTTCAAGCGATTTTGTTTGATGGCTTCCTCTTGCTCTCTAGCTTTTCTTCCTTCTTGCTTAGAGGGCTAGGCTGGCTATTAACCTTGCAATTAATGATTCACATGGAAACAGAAGATTTATTGTTAAAAGATAACTTTTTTTGTTTTTCTTTTTGTTTAAATAATTAAATGTTTAACATTTTAATTTATTTCTTTTGAACAGATGGAAAAATAGTGTTTCTTTTTTTTTAATGAACGAAAAAGATGAAATGATTTGCCGGGTTTTAAGCTCTTCTTTGTTTAACCAAATAATTATCACAGCACAGCGTAGCAGAGTTCGCGTGTATAGCAATTGATGTTCGGCTTTTTTGGGTTTTTTTTTTGGCGTTTAAATAATGACATTAAAAATGTTTAATGATGTCTACCACCCAGCTTGCCTTACTGCCTGCTTAAAACGGAAAACGCCTTCTAAACCTTAGGGTATTTCAAAAATCGTTTTTATTTTGTTTTTATTTTTTCGATTTACAAGCCATTCGGTCATCATTTAATGCCACAAATTCCAATTTCAATTTAATTTTTTTCTTTGTTTTTTTGAATTTCAAATCCCCCTTTGGAGTACCTCCTTACTTTATAATCACATTGCTGTTTTTGTTTTTATTTCTTATTCAAAGCACTTCAAAACAAAAAATGTTTTCTATCGTCTGTGTTAGTGTGAGTTTGTTCGAATATCGCCGAATTTTTTATAATTTTATACACACATGTATGCTTTCAAAAGTAGGTCAAAAAATGGTTCAAAAATTGTTACCGCAACGCTACAGCCTCACCTTCCTTTAGCACACACACTCACACGCAATCACACTTGCATTCATATGCTACACGTCATGCATAGTAAGTGGGTTCCAGTGAATTTTCCACTGCAATCATGTGTGAACACGCCGTACGCATATTTTTTCGTTGCTGCCAAGTTTTTCCGCGATTTTACTTTTCTTACATCATAATACCAAACCGTCGTCATAACAAATAAAAAAAAAACGTAAAATAAAGTTTTTTAAGTTTTTCGTAGAAACAATTCACCTGAATACTTATTGAGCGATAAACAGTGGTTTAAGAGGTTTTTTTTTTGCCTCAGATGTAGAAGCTTAATAAGGTTGCCACCTGTCCTCACAATAATTTTTTCAACCTACTGCCGCCAAAAAGCTTCTCAAAAATTTTTCGTTCTTTGCCCACTGCAATGATATCAATCGATACACAATGTTGCCCTCAAATTACTTGAGCAACAACAAAACCTCTGAGGACGCTCATTAATAAAGTTAGAAAACCCTCAGATTTGGAACTAAATGGCAAAAGCTCCGCATAGGCTGAAGGGTTGCCATCTGTTTTTGTTTACTATGATTTTCTTTGTTGAACTTACTCTCTGTGAGTGATGGCCGATCACCTGTACAGTCTATTTGGAGGGAAATAAAGCCTATAAATTTTTTAATACTAATAACCGTGATGAAAATTCTTGACGTCTTCGTGAGTTTTAACCTCTAAACTCCATCACACAGCAGGCGATCAACTGTTAGGATGAGCCTCCGGGAAAAACGAAATTATTTTATTTTCTGTTTCGTTCTACTTACTGTGCGACAAATACCAAGAAGTAAAGAAAAGGTAGAAGAAAAAAAAAAACTATGATTCAGACCATAATTGTGCACTCGAAAACCAAATGAGACAAATTTTTTTCTTGCAATAATTTGTTGCCGATGTTGTTGGTTGTTATTGCTTTAAGGTGTTTCCTTCCAAAAAACGAACAAAAAATTTGTTTTTTGGTTTGCTGCTTAAGAAAACCCATTTTTGGTACCGCCATTACATTTTTTAACAGATTTTATTTCGTTGCTAAGGAAACATAAACGTTAACGGTTTTTGATTTAAATTATAGAAATAGAGAGAGTTGGAGAGGGGGGGGGGGACAGATATAAAAAACAGACTAATGGAGACCGTTAATATTATGAACAAATAAAAATTTTCGTCTATGGCTAACGTTACAATTTAGACAACAAAACAAAAAAAAGTGGGTCATTTCGTTCGTATTACTCAAAGCAGTTTTTTTTTATTTGCGGAAAAAATGTGAGCTTTTCTTTTTAATAAATTTCAAGATTTAAATTTAAGCATTTTTAATATTTCGTATTAAAATTCAAAATTAATCATTTAGTAACACTATCTACATACGTAAACAAGTGCATACACTATTTACCTCAACGATGGTTATTTGGTTCAATTTTACAGTAATTTTTAATTGCTAAACAAACATACACACACAGTTTCTCTTTGCCTGCCATCCATTTCAAAAGCTAAAGAAATATAAACAAATCCTTCAACCTAACCTCCTACACCTTGCTCTCGATAAAAGGTAAAGGAAAAGAGAGAGAGAGAGTATAACTCAGTATCACACAATAGTTCATTAAAACCATTACTTTTTGTGCACGTAATTGTTCTCTCTCTGGATTAATGATGGCGTTTAAAAAGTGCTGCCCAATTCAATTTATTTAATCGAATGCCTCATTTGTTTTCATAATAATTAAGTAATGCCATCCATTTAGGTGTTACTAAAGACTTTTTATAAATGAAACGACTAAACATTTAGTGGCAGAGTAGATTTTCTAAATTTTTTTGTCATTGCAATTAAAATAAACAGTTAAACATTTAAAAAACTGCTTATTTTATGTCACTTACTCTGACAACAAATATTTTAAATAAAACACTTAATTATGAATTCAAATGAAAGTAGAAAAAAAAAATTTTTTTTTTGTGTGCGCCTATTACAAAATATTTTATTTTTTTTTTAATGTTTGAAGTGTAAAAAAATCAACGTAACAACTGTTAACAAACAAGGTAACAACAAAAGCGACTTTATAGAAAGTTGTTGAAAAAAGGGAAGAGAAAACTATTAAAGAAAATATAGATAAATATAAGAAGAAATTATACGAATGTATTATTGGAAATCCTAACCATAAAGAGTGATATTTTACTCTCTTTTTTATTTGCGAAAATAATTTAAAAATTTATTTAAAGAAATTACTTTTAAGGAATTTTTTTACGGCAATTTTATTTACTATCATAGCCTTTACTTTTTCATATTTTGTTACGTTGGAGACGTAACGTAATTTAAAAATTAGCATCCAAATTGCCCAGTTAAACTCGTTTGATATTTTTTCCAATCAGTATTAATGTATTATATATATGTGGTCGCCGTAGTCTAGTAGGTAGTGTGTTGGCTTATTAGACGAAAGTCCAGGGTTCGAATCTCCGGTCAGTCATCAAAAACGAAATATGAAAAAATATTTCTTCGGCGACTTCCTTTCAGCAGATTTCTGGCAAAAACTCTGAGAGTAAATAAAATTGCCATGAAAAGCTTTAAAAAAAAATCTGTCGTTCGAAGTCGACTTTAAACTGTAGGCCCTGCCACTAATGTATAAAATTAACACACACAACATAAGCTAGGTCGTAATCCTGACAGAAAGGGTTGTAATGGCTAATTATGTATTAATATATTAAGAAAAATATGTTTTAAATAATAATTGTTCTAATTTTGTTTTACTTTTACTTTTTAACATAATTGTCAATTAATCAATTATAATCAATTGTCAATTGTAATTCATAATTTAATAAAAATATGTTCCAAAAATCCATGTTAATTAAACCTTTTAAATCAAAATTAAATTAAAGGCCTTTAAAAACCGTTCGCAAAATGTGCGTTTAAAAATTCAAACATTTTTGAATTGCCCGATTATTAAATGTGATACCCACCATGCAATTAAATTAAGTTGGCAACAAACTGTTACAATATCAAACACAACTTAAAATACAACAACAACGTTTGGCAAACTAATACATTAATAATGAGGGAAGAGAGTAGTTGCTATAAACAGTAAAAAACACAACAACAACAAAAAAAGAAAAAATGAAAGCCTTTCTTTCTTATTAAGCGGTGTTTTTCAAAGCAAATGCCTGCTCTCCTCTCTAATTATAGAGTTTTCTTATTAATTACTCTCGTTTCTTTAAGGAAAACGCAAGTCTCTTCATATAATATGGCATCTAAAACAAAAACAATTTTAAAACAAACGCACTACTCACGCACCTTTTTTTTTTGTATTTTGTATTTACATTTCAAGACTTGGTGTTTGTGTCTTTGTTTTTGTTTAACTTTTTTTTTTTAATATTGTATTTTAAAAAAAGCAAACACACCAACAACTCTCGTGTAGAAATCTCATCATCGCATACCATTCGCGTATGCGAGCTTGCTTGTATACTCATATAAAACACAACAACAATAACTACAATATATGAGAAATGAGGTTAACCTACATTTAAAGAAGGTCAAAAACGAACCAAGTACGCTCACACAATGTGAAGCAAACAGCAACAACAACAATTAAAGCAGAAGTAAAATGTATACACTACTAGAAGTACTTGTAGCTGCAGCTCCTCTTCTTGTTAAAGTAATTGAAGCAAAGAGCGGGGTAATACAAACACATGCAAACCATGTTAAAGAGAAAAGAGAAATATTCTGCTTTATTCTCGCTCATCTCATGATGTTGTAATGACACTCATCTTATGTTTATGCTCTTTAACAACAACAACTAGAGAAAAACCATCGCTAAAATGACGTTGAAATGCCAAAAAAAATAAAATAAAATAAAGAAAAAAGAAAAACTAACATAAACAAATCAAACATAATAGAATGCAATAAGCATTGAATCTTTTGGCAAAGAAAAATCGCACAAGAAATCTACACCCAAATTACTCAAGACAGGTTTGTGTAAGTGTTGTAATTATTAATCAACTAAGAACCTTATATCACTCTCTCTCTCTCTCCCTTTAATTGTTTCAAGTGAAATTACTTCCTCTTTGTGATTGTAATTACTACACACAGTCTGTGGCATTCGTTCTTCATATTTATTTATGATTGTAAACGACCAGATCGTTTTATATAATCGAAGAAGTGTTACAATGTCAAAAGAATTCATCACTTAACGCACAACAACAAGACAACAAACAAAGCGAAAACAGGACTCTGTAAACACAGGGATGTTGTTATGACCCTGACACACATGCACACATTATTAAACCATCACTCTCAAGTCTGTGCATCTTTTGCATTTTTAATCGTTTACCTTATATGAGAGAGCAAGCCATTGCTGATAGTTACTGTAAATATAAGTGTTGCCATAATTGTAGGATTGAAAAACCACCATAAAACCTTCAAAAAAAAAAAAACGAAAAACTTTGTAGAAAGTATTGAAACAAATTGTTTTTGTGGGCAATTCAAAGAAATTTGTTTCACTTTTAAAATTACCTTGAGTTTCAGGGTAATGGTAAGACCTTAAAAATCTTTAATTACATTTAAATTGACAAAAACAAAATTGTCAAATTCTCGAATTACGAGACAAAATAGCAATTTGAAAGTAATACTTGATATAGTGAGCAGAAAAATTATAGGTACATACGTAAAGGTGAAGAAATCCATTATATTTCCCATTCATGTTTAAAACAATTTATAAAATTAAAGACGTCTTAAAATCTGAACAGTCTTTGTGACAAAGTACTTCATTGTCTCCTTATTGGCCTTATGGATAAGAAATTGAGTTAGATTGGAATGGTAGGTGCTCCAGCAAGTTTTTTTGCCAGCTTAAATGCAGACTACACCATGCTACTGCCTGATCGTCTGGTAAATTTACAATGTTTCGGACAGAAAATCTTGTTACAGGAAAGTAAAGTTGTTACACAGAAATAAAGTTGTTATCCTTACGATAAAAAATTTAATTGCAAGCATTATTGTTCCGTAATTTAATTTAAATTATTACAATATATTATTAATAAGAAGAATAAATTGCACTACGAAACAAAAAACTCTTCCGGTTGATTATTTTAATTTGTGTAAGCCATGCAACATAACATTAATTAATGTCTGCTCAATAACTAAACAATAAACATAACAATACTACGAAAACACTGCCCTGTATAAATGAACAATTAAAGGGAATTCTTCTAAAAAAGAACAAAAAAAAAATTAAAAAAAGAAGGCTAAAACATGACACTGGCAAATCAAAACCATCACTAAGAATATGAATTTCCATGAAAAATACAAAGAAAAAAAAACCAATTAAAATACAAAATGATAATGATGATGATGATTTAAGTAAAAATTATATAAAAATTGTTTTATTTTTGTTTAACAATAACAAAATGTTTTTAATGAAAATTCAACGCTTTTATAGAGAAAAAGGTCAACTTTGACCGCGTTTCTAGCACGAGGAGAGCAATTAGTGCAATTGACCCACTTTATTACGTGTGTGTTTGTATAGAGAAATAAAAATTACAATAAAAATAAAAATATACACACGTACAATACAATAGCAACAACAATAAAAAAAAAAATAAAAAAAAATTAGTGACTGCGGTGGCGTCAGTAGTAAAATACAATTAAAATAAAAAATAAAAAAATAATAAAAAAAAGCATACATAATAATACAATGTTTTTACACAAACTTACGTACAAACAAACAATTATTACAACACTGGAAATTAAAACATGAACAAAACAGAAACGAAAAAAATGGTGTCAATAGTAAACAAAAATATTCAAAGCAACAACAACAATAACAATAAAGGCAATATTACAACAGTAACACTCATACTCTCTGTAGCACTTACACAAAAAAAAATATTTAAAGAGAGAATAACGATCATTAATTGAATATTAAATATCGTATGCGTACTCACCATATCAACTACAAAATGCCTATCAGCCAATACCACCATCCTATGCATCAATCATTAATAACATGTTAACAAACCTAGTCAAACACAAAAATCCATCGCGATATTGCAAGTGACAAATGTAAACAAAAAAACAATTGCAAGTGGAAAATAAAATCAAGCATAAAGAGTGAGAGAGATCGAAACATAAACAATCCCACATGGCTACGCAATGCAGCAATGGCGCGTATGAAAATTAAATGGGGTTGCCGTATTTAAATTTATATTTGAGGAACTGGCGAACAAAACTAGACATGTCCTCAGTAAATGATTTTTTTTATATTTTATTTTTGAAATATCCAAATACACATTTATGAAGCCATTCATTTAAATTCAGTTCGATCCTACCTTAAAATAAAAACGAAAACTGACTTATTGAATAAAACCAGACCTTTGTTCCTATCTGAAAAAACAAGCCAATGTTTTTATAAATAGAAAATCAGTCCTATGTTTAAGGATTGAATAATTTTTCCTGTGAAAAGAAAAAATATCCTTATCTAGCCTAGCTATTTTGACGCTGGCTCTGCAATTTTAAATTAAATATTAAACGTAAACAAATTAAAATTTAATTGACTTTGACGATATTTTCGTACATTGAAATAATACATAGGCCTGAACTCTTCTGTAATGCTTCGAGTTTTTTTTTTTAATTCTCTATTATCTCTTCTGTAAACTTTCCTTAATGCTAGTCGAGATCGAGGATCATGTGTTCAATTTTCTTATAATACAGCGTGTACTCCGCTTGTAATAATTAAATATAATTTGTAATTGTATTGTAATAAATAATAAAGAAAATTTTTGCACAATGGCAACTTGCATAGGTTTTAGTAAACACAACCAAACAATAACAAGAACAGAAACAAAACAAAAACGAAAATATAAGAAAAACAAAAATAAAATTAAAACAAATGTAAGTAAAAACAAAAACAAAGAAGAATATAAAATAAATGCAATACTAATTGTAGACAATTTACTATTTATGAGTAGAAGAGAGAGAAAAAACGCACATGACATTGCATTGCATTGCTTTGCAATTAAAAAACAAATTGTGCTAGAAAAACACAGACTGATGCACACACAATCGCATGCAAAATCAAGCATAAATTATTTCATTAACAAGGATTGGTGGCTCATAATATGAAACATAAAATATTTATTGAAATTAAAATTAAAAAAAAAGTACGATTATAATACACACTAGTGATCAAAACGATTTTATAAGCAAAGCTTTATTAGTTGATGCTACTTTCTCTTAAACGTTAGAAGAAGCTGTTATCGAAGTAAACAAACAAAAAACACGTTAACAACATTGAAACCAGTATATAGATTGAATTCATTTTTTTATAAATAGACAATACTCGCATCTTTTTTTAATGTTTAAAATATTTGAGCCCCAAAAATGTTTGGTTATTTGTGTATGTATTTAAATTTTAAATTTAATTTAAACCAAATATACGATGTATTGATCAATAATATTTTGCAGATTTTATGAATAAAGCATAGAAGTACCAGGATAGAACGCATGAGTTTCGGCTATTTCGGCCTTTTTGTGTTAAGATATTTACACAGTTCAACCTAGCGGTTGAACAAGTCCTCCCTGTTAACCAAACATACATATGACCGAACTAACTATAGAGCCCAATATTTGTAAATTCGAAATTCATTTGAAATATTATTGTGTAGATAGATGACGACGACAATGATGATGATGCTGATGTGGGTGTTAATTGCCAACAGATTGTAAGTAAATGTGATGAAAATTGCATAAAATCTTATCGACAACCGAACAAATGATGTCACATCCAAAAACAAATATGTTCAGAGTCTTATGAAAACAAATAAACTAAAAAAAAAATGAAATTATGACCATAGAAATATGTAAATGTAAAGCCCTCGTTTTTTATTTTTCTAATTCATAACTTAGCATCTCTCTCTCTGCCCCTCTCTTTTTTGACAGTTTATATGAGAGAAAAAAATTAATTTCATAACCTTAAAAAATATGGAATCGTCGGTTGGTTGGTATCACATTGAAAATGAGTTCAATGGTTATTTAGCACAGGGTTATTTATTTTACTCGCACACCCTTATTTTCACTCACTCCCACCCACTCTAACTCTTATTCTCTTCCTCACTGTGTGCTTACTTTTGGTATAAAAATTTAGTGACAAAGAGTCAATTGCTTTTTGGTTGTTGTAATGTTTGTCTTGTGTGTTGTTTTGTTGTTTTTGTAATATTTACATAAATATTAATATTATTACTGTTGTTGTTGTTATTGTTTTTAAATAAAACGCCTTTTGTAGATTATTTCATATGAAACAAAGAGAGAGAGAGAGAGAGAGAATTGTTGGTTGGTTGTTGTTAAATGATGAAATACATGTGAGTGTGTCAACAAAAACAGTTTCTCACACTAATGAATTGAAAAAAAAAATAAAATATTTGAGGTTAGGACCAAATATTTGACGCTGTACACTACAATTGGCATTTATAGTCTTATAAACTCGAAACTTTAGGTAAAGCCATAACTTATCGCTTTTGTAAAAAGACGGCGAAAGGGCGTCCAGAGGTTCACCACCTCTCTAACAATGTAGTGTCTCCGTTTCACTGAATGAACACAGAACCCCGTGCTTGAATTCATTAAAAGCTTTAGATTGCGGCGATAATATAATAGTTTAACAGGCCTTATTTGTTCGCTGCGTTTTCCGAAGATGCTTTAAGAAAATTTTATGCTTCCCCTAGGTGAAATGTTAAGCTTAATGGAAAAAATGGTGTTCAGAGTTCAAAACTCATTACAAATTTAAGCTTCCAAGTTAATGTACGCCCACATAGGGCATAAAACTAAACAGCAAAACTGATGTCATGCCATCAGAAGATGTATCAATACGGGAACAATTAGGTTAAGGCAACAAACGGCAACACTTATGGCTGCTTGATGTACAGCAGTAATGCTATCATAATAATAAATGTGAGAGTGAGAATCCAAGAGAGAGTGTCCATTCGAGCAAATATAAATGTGTGCCTGACATGCATGTTTCGAAGTAATAAGAAATAAATACGAATGTTTATGAGGTCGTTGTCAACAGCAAGCTTACAAGTGTTGTTGTTATAATGTTGTGGGTGTTTTAGTGACAAAAAAAAAAACACACACAACAACAAAACAAAACGCGATTAAAAATAAATTTAAAAAATGGAATGATGATTTTTATAATACTAAGGTTATGTACGCACACACATACACACACTCTCTCTCATTGTTGTTGTGTCAATAAATGCCAATAAATATCTCTTTCGGTTTCTTTCTGTTTACTGATGGTGTTTAGATAATCCTTGTGTAGATAACCGTTGATGGTGCCTTTGCCCCATAATGTTGTCTTCCTTTTTAGGCATTTGGAGTGTGCAACGTATATAATTGGAAAAAAAATTCTATTTTACACACACCCACACACAAAATTGGTGGTGTGAGAAGCTAGGTTGTTAGATCCTAACTAAAGCGTTGTAATGACCAGTTAGGTAAATGAATAAGTAATCTGTTGAAGATCGACATTTATTAAACTCACCGCCTTCATTATGGTTGCAAGATCACATTTATTAAACTCACCGCCTTCATTAATCAGCTTCAGATGACTTTATGAATGAAGGAAGAGATTTATTGTGGTCACAGAGGACCCCACTGGTCATTATCCTTTTTCGATTGAAAACGACTCCAATGCTTATTTTAAATTTATTAACAATCTGGCACCTTGAGTTATTTATTCTTTTCCTATCCTAATAGTTTTTTTTTGTCTTTTCAAAAAGGGAATGCATAAAAAACGAGAAAGTCAACAAGAGAGCGCCAGCAATTAAAATGTGAGTTTAATCGTTAGGAAAAATGTCCTCGATACACAGACAACACAAACAAACGAACACATACATACACCTACAATAGCACATAGAATTACAAGCGCACAGAGAGGGTCACACCACTAAAAACAACATGAAACATCTGTTGGCCTAAAAGTTCATATGGAATGGAAGGAAATGGGAAGTTTATTAGAGTGGAAATATAAAGATAAAAAAGGATATTTTTTATTATTTTTTGATTTTCCTTTTATATAAACATTTAAGGACCATAGAAACGAAAAGAAATAAAAATAAATTTTTTTCTTTTTTTATGTGAGGTAATTTAGTAACATAGGAGCCTATGTTAAAGCCTACAAGGCTGCCTATTGAGAAAAACGTATTTGATTTAAAACTTTTACTGTTGATAACTTAATCACTGGGTTTGATCAGGGCAACATAGAATATTTTTGGGAAAGTTATATAGATTTCATTACATACATACATAATTGGCCGTTACAACCCTTCAGTCAAGATTACGGCCTAGCTTCTCACACCACTTATGTTGTGTGTGCTAATTTTATACATGAGTGCGGGGACCTCCAGTTTAAAGTCGACTCCGAACGACAGATTTTTTGAGAAACTTTTCATGGCAATTTATTTACCTCTCAGAGTTTTTGCCAGAAATCTGCTAGAGGAAGTCGCCGAAAAATATTTTTTCATATTTCGTTTTTGATGTCTGACCGGGAATACGAACCCTGGCTTTCGTCTAATAAGCCAACACACTACCTACTAGACTACGGCGATAAGATTTCATTAAAATATAAAAAAAAATCCTTTTTGGCAAATGAAAGTGAATTAAAACAAAAATTCTCTCTTATGATCTCTAAGATCTTTTAGTAGGACTCTTTCACACAGACACTCTCCATCCTACACTTGTTCCCTCGCTCTCTTCGTAATTGCATTTTAGAAACTAGATATTCTAGTGCGAGTGTGCCTGTGTTTGTTTACATTTGTTTTTGTTGGTGCTGCAATAATAACATGTTTTCGCGAATACTTTAATGTGTTGCAGCTGTTGTTGTTGTTGCCCTCAAAATATTAATGAAAAAAAAAACAATAACAACATCAATAATAATTAAAAATAAATCACATTCAAAATGTAGGAAGAGTTTATGATTGTTTTTGTTGTTGTTGTTGTAATACTATGGGCACGGCACGTTTATGAGCGTTAGAAGAGCGAACATAAGTTTCAACCATGAATTTCAATGAAATCTTAAATTGGTTTTCAAAATTTTTATAGTTGTTGGTTGTTGTTGTATGTTCCTTGTATGCAATTAAAATTTGTTTTTGTTTTTATTACACACTGT
Organism: Sarcophaga bullata; assembly: GCA_005959815.1. Lineage (NCBI taxonomy): Eukaryota > Metazoa > Arthropoda > Insecta > Diptera > Sarcophagidae > Sarcophaga > Sarcophaga bullata. The sequence continues at coordinate 285,737 of QOCX01000065.1, forward strand.
AAGTGATCATGAGAAAATTTATTCGATCTTGTCAATACTGTTCAGAAGATATGATTTATCGATTTTTTTCTATTAAATGTTGTTGTAATATGCTTAACAATGTAGAGGTTTTTCATGTATTGAGAACATTAACTAAACCGTTGTGGCCTTCGTTAACCCCCTTAAATTCCATTTAAATTTTTGTACGAAACTTAAAAATCATAAATTATTGTATAAACTTCCTAAGTTTTTGTCGATATCAGTTGTGTCTAGTTTGATACTTTCCCTAATATCTAACGATCTACAACTTAGGAAGACTGGACAATTACATATAAAGGCGTCCATCATTTCAATGTTGTCACTACATGCCATTCATTCTGCGATCTAAGCCTCTATTCTATTGTATTTAACATGTCTGATTAAGAGCAGAGATACACATCAAATCTTATATAATTTCATATCCTTGTATCACCCATTTATATTTGATTTACAGAGGCTCTCTTTACAGACTTTTACTAAAAAAATTTAGAGATAAAATCTCAAGAGAGAAGGTTAAGAAGACAGAGCACACATCACATCATCATATTCTGTGACGTTTACATTTGAAAAACAGAAATTACAATATCACCATGAGAAAATAAAAACACTATAAATGAGCGAAATAGAGAGAGAGACAAAGAGAGAGAGAGAAAGATAGAGACTCAAACTCATGGTTTTGTTTTGTTTATATTCCTAGTAAATATTAATGCATGTATGTATGTATGTGTTTGTGAAGGTAATTTAAATTAGTAGTGCGATGATATTGTAAAAGCTTGTTGTCATTGTTTTTATATTGAGATATTTATTATTATAACGGTTGTTTATTTTTACTGAAATTGTCACTCACCTGAAAGGGTGAGAGTATAATTGCATTTTGATTTCTCTAGGCGTCTATAATTGTTTTTGTTTAGCTTGGCAAAAAAAAATCACATGTTTTGTGAAATTTAAATGATTATTTGCATTGGAAAGTGTTTACCTGTATGTGTGTGAATTGTTTTTGAGGAAATAATTTTCGTTCAAAAATTTTCACTACTTTCTGAAGGCATTATTAAAAAAATTTTTTTTTTTGTAATTTCATTGTTTCAATATAATTTTACAGCCATAATAACGATAATGTTGCATTATGATTGCGATTAATAATGTCATCATCGCGACTACCTTCGTGTTTAAACAGCGTCAGACACATAGAGCGAGAGAGAGAGTAGATGAGAGTGAATGGAAAGAAATTGACATTTGTAATTATTTGTTATCGTTTCAGTTGTTTTTGTTTATTAGCATTGTTGCTGTTATTGCAAATATTATATATAAAACTCAGGAAGGTTAACAAATTTTAATTTATATGAGGAAAACAAAAGATAAGATTTTTGAAGTACTTAAACGACATGAACTGGCATAAATCAACTTATTCCATAAAGTATGAAAAAAAATTTTGAAATTTTAAAATTAGAAATAATGAAAAATAAAACATAAAAATAAAAAAGCAGCATGTATGTTGATAGGGAACTAAGTAGGCATCCTAGAAAATAAAGGCCAAATTGTTATTGATGAAGATTGGCACAATTTCGATTTTAAATTCTTAATTTTAATCAAACAGACAACCAAGTCCTAAAGAAATTAAGCACGTTTTTTGTTTAAACGTTATATTTTTTTATATTTTATTATAAAGTATTTTAAAGTCGTCTTTTTTTATTTTGTTTTTATCAAGTTGTTTACATACATTTCATTTTACAACCTCAAACCAACAACCAACAACCATCACAAAATGACGAAAACATGTCATTTAATCACCATTAACACAGGATAAATATTAACTCACTCTGGATATGATATTGAATGACAAAATAAATAGTTCCGCATCTGGCAACACTGTAAATATTAACTTAAGGAGTATAACGACGTCAGCCATTAAGAACACAAACAAACAAGGAATTGTATCTCTCCCGCCCTGTTAAAGTAGCAGTAATACAAACCATTAAAGTAAATAAGCTATAAATTAAAATTTAAATCAACTGTAAGATGAGCTTTTTTTATGATCTTTTTAAAAAATAATTAATAATATGTAAAATTTATGAATTTATTTTTTAATTATAAAAAAAAAAACTCGACAAAGAAAACTGGAGTCTTACCTGGCCAGAGCCATTCTAACATGGGAAAGTCCTCCAAGTGGCAACGATATCGAATCCACTTTGATTCAATTTTTTTAAAAAACCACTCGCCAATCAATTAAAGTAGCAAAGAGGGAAAATCCGAATGGTAAGAAAAAGTTTTTATTTTATAGTGTTTATTATTTATTTTATTCACTTTTATTTTATTTTTTTTTTAACTATTTTAGTAATTTATATTAAATTGATTTATTTTTATAGTTATTTATGTTTATTTTATTTATTCTATTTTTTGATGAATTGTGTAACAGTTATTTAACAGTTTCTTTTAATTAATTTTTTTTATTAATTAATTGAATTAATAGTGTCGTGTATTTGTATTGAAAATAAGCAGTATTATCTGTGGCAAATAAATTCATATTTCATAAATAATTTTCTTTACAATTTGTTTTGTTATTTTCTTTTATATTGCTTTGTTATAATTTATTTATTATAGTTTTTGTTTACTTTATTTTTTTTTTTAATTTTACTTTTTATTTTGTTTTTGTTTTGGATTTTATTTAATAATTATATTCATATTATATTTAACCATTATTTTTATTTGAGCATATTATTTAATTCTTAATTTTTTATTTATTTACAGTTAATTTTTTTTCTAAATTGTAAAATTTTATTTATATATTAATTATATATTAATTATTTTTAATGCTCATTTATTATTTTTTAATATATTTAATCCAAACTAAATTTATTTTTATTTAATTTATTATTCTATTTTTAAAAAAGCTTATTTGTATTATTTTTATCCAAGCACAATTATTTTATTTAATTTATTTAATTGTTTTAATTTATGAAGTATCAAATTATTTTTATATCAATTAAATTTTGTTTATTATTTGTTGGTTTTGTTTTTATTTTATTTTAAACTTTATAATATTTTATTTACTTTTTCAATAACTTATTTTTTTATTTACCCATTTAACTTTTTCTTAATCCTTTCCTTTTTGTAGTAAATTAAACATATTTAACATTATTTTCATAAAAACAAAATTTAATTTAATTGTTTTAACTGTTTTGAGTTTTAATTATTATATTTATTTATATTTATTATATTTATTTATATTTATTTATTATATTTATGTTTTATTAATTTATTCTTATTTTATTTTTTTGTCTTTATTTGTATATATGTTAGCCCTTTTTAAATATATTTTTTAAATAAATTAAATAAATTTATTTATTTTATTTATTGTTAACTTTTTGATTTCTATTTTAATTGTTTTTTATTCCTTTGCGTCTAAATTAATTGTTAATTTTTAATGTTAATTTAAAAAGTTAATTTTTACTAAAAAACATATTTTTAAAATAAAGATTGTTTTCTTCTTATGGTTTATTGTTTTTATCGTATAAGAAGTCTAAACTAGAAATTTTAAGAAGAAATATTAATTTTTTGTTGAAATATTACAAAATTAAGGTGATAATTATGAAATCTTTTCTGTCATTCTTCCAATCATTTAATGACCATATTTAAGTTGAGAATATAATTTTTGTTTGTGTTTTTCTTTGAAATACATACACAGTTTATCTGCTTTAATTATACGACGGAACGTGTTTAATTTTCAACTAAATTTTTCTCATGTTATTGTTCAGATTCTGCTACTGTATTTTGTTGTGTTATCGTTTATCGTTGTTTATATAATCGGAAGATTTATTTCCAATGTTAAATTGGTTTGAAATGCAAAAATATTTCAATTTTTCAATACGGAAACTGAAGGTGTGTGTAACCATGAAAATGGTAATAAAATGGTAGCTGGTTCACATGTTTGTGTTGCTGTGGCTGTGTCTGTGGCTGTGTCAATTGTAGCAAGAATGTTGCATGTTAAACGCAAAGTGACAAAAATTCCAATAAATTAAGCCAACGTTGTTAATTGATGTTATTACTTGCACGCACTTGTATATCTATATGTTTGTATGTATGTACACAGGCATACACACTCATTAAAAACAAAACATTAAACTTTATTATACGGTAAGAGTTCTATTCTTATTCTCTCTCTCTCTCTCCCTCTCTCTCTTTTATTAAGTGAAATAAGAAAGCCAACAAAGATTAAAACTTAACGTTAGGAACACTAATGTCAAGCTTTTAAGAGAAGCTAAATTAAAAGGTTGTAATTTTTTATTGAAAAGAATAATTAAGAAAAAATCTTTTTGGATAACAATCCTTTCAATGTCGGCAAAATAATCCAACAACAGCGCTAATATTTTGTTCTCCTAACGAAACAGTCTTTTCACGAGTTCTGTCTCTAGCACTTTGTTGTTAATTTTGTTATTTTCTAAGCATACATACTCTATATGTACATATATTAAATCATTATGCAAGGTTCTTCCTATGTTTAGATAAAGTCACACAACACACACTTAAAGAAAATTACTCTCTCTCTCCCTCTCTCGTGTGTAAATACGAAAACAAGTCTCATATACGAGACAAAAAAAGAATAAAAACAATAGTAATAGGAATTTAACTACAAAACAATGACCTCTATATCCCACTTAATATAGCTTACTCTCTCTCTCTCTCTCCCATACCAAGAAAAAGCTCTCATAGCAAAGTTTTAATACACAACACAATTGGAATTATAAAGACAAAAAATAATAATAATAATAATAATAATTAATAACCTAACAGTAGGTAAAGTGGCGGCGGACTAGGCTTAAAGGGAGAGATCTCATTTAGGCCAATTAATAATATTAATTTTAAAAAAATAAAAGGAAATTTCAAACGTTTTCAAAGCATTAGATTAAACAACAACAACATTGATTTCCCAATACGTAATTATCGATAACATTAAATGCTTTCCAAAAACTACAATAAACGATATGAAAGTTTACGATAACATAGCTTTTTGCTATAATTTCTTAGTTTTGAAAATCTGTCCAAACAATTTCGTTGAAAGTAAAAACATTTCTTCAAATGGAAATTGTACATCGCGTATGTAATTAGAAAAATAAAAACAAAACCAACTACTCGTTAATCATTGACATTAACGATGTAATGCAACTATAAATACAATGTGATTAAAAAATATACAAAAAAAAAAAATTAGTTCCGGCTTTTACATTTTTCTAACCCACCAACCAACCTTCTCTCATTAACTTGTATTCTCTGTTGAATTTGTTTTCTCTCTCACACCTTTTTTTTAATTATTGTGTGTGAAAATTTTATGAAACTAAGTTAGTAGCTGTGTTAGTACGCGTTTGTGTGTGCACGGACATTAATCGTTACAACAAAAAGCACATGTTTTTCTTGTTTCTTTTATTGTTTTTATTTTTCATTAATTCTTGTGCTCTTTCAAATTGTTTTTATTTAGTGCAGCAATTAAAGACAAAAGAAAAAATAAATATTTACTATAAAAATAAACTGCAAGAAAAACAGTGTTGCCATTACATTAGAATTATTATATTAGCAAAAAATATTATTCATTTAATTTATAAAATATTTATTTGTATACAAAAGTAATAAATTTATAATCATTTCGTTATATTAAAACCATCGTGCATAAAAACCTTTCCCCTAATAATCAAATTTTAAAAATATGGCAACTCTGTTTCTTATTATTGTTAGCAATTGTATACAAATACAATTGACCTCTCAGAATTTTTTAGCGCACATTGCAAATAACTATTCTCTCTCTCTCTCACTGAAAGAGCGTACAAATAATAGCTATAACCAGACGTCGGCACAAAAAAGAGAACATGATAAAAATCTGAGTGTATTTGTGAGAGGCATGTGATAAGCCAAAAGAAAATTGTTAGTAATATTTTCAAGTGTAACCATTAGGTTACACTTTTTCAAGTGTGACCAAATAATATGTATATGTAGTTGAAAATATAGAAAAATGTACAGCGCCCAATCCCTAAAGACTGCGTATTTAACTTGTTTTTAGTGAATCTCATTGGAAAATAGTGAATACTACTTTAATATTTTTTTGGGTGTATAATTGAAAGCTGAGAAAAAGCGACATGAACCTTCTTCTTTAGAAGCTGCCAAGCAACTGAATGCAATTTACGCTTTTTTTAACGAACATTGTTGATGTTCGTGTCCTATGTGTAGAAGATGTCGGGCCACCGGCGGCTATTGGTGCCGAAGTCTCGCCATAACAGTAAAGAGCTTTTCTCAAATTTAAAGCAATTTTTTGGTATCATAGAAATAAAAAAATTGTGAACTGGCAATGTTAACACCACCATAATGTAAAATTGTGAATATACATGTTAAAAAGAGGCGAAAAATAAAAGAAAATAGCCAAACCATTGTTATTTATAATAATTGTTTACGGACGATAATATTTATTTTTATAAATTGGCAAAAACTTAATTAAAAACAATAACAACAAAAAAAATATTCTTCTTTCTATGTGTTGACCAAATTACCAAGATTAGTACAATATTTTAATTTTATTTTATGGTCTCTTGTTATTGCCTTCTAATTTCGCTATCAATAGTGCTGTATAGAGGTAATGGCATTACCGCTATTATATCTTACGACAGTGTAAATATTTTATTATTGATGCATTTTACAAACACACAACAATAGATTTTTATTTTGAAAATGAAATTTGAATTAAAATTATTTATTTCAGGGTTATATTCCCACCGGAGACCTTAACTTGTTACTTAGTTAGCAATGATTAGAATATTATTTATAGTTGTATTTCAAATAATCATTTTATTCTTTAATTAATTTATACGTATTATTTTAAAGAACATCATTTAAGCGCCTAGTCTAATTGCATTAATGTAACACTTGACAACACTGTTATCTAGTACTCGCATTAATAGTTTTGCTTGTTTGCTGCTTGCAAGTCCAATAAAAACAAAAACAAACAAGAAAAACAAACAATAAACGTGCTAATACTACTACTACTACTACAGTGAATACTATTTGCTAGTACTACTACTAACACCACCATTACTGCTACCACTACTACTATTACTCTTCTTACTCAACACACTTTGGATACTAAAACTGGCTCTCTCTCTCTCTCTCTCTCTGTCACTGAGGCTTTATTAGAGAGATTGTCATGATTTTTGGATTTTGTTTTCGTATTGTTATACTCTGTATGTGTACTTGAAATTCATGGTGTATGACCTCAAACAAAACGAAATAAAATTTGGAAGAAACAAAAAAAAAAAAAGAAAAACAGAACTTTAGAGAATTAAATGAGCGAGTTATTCTTTCCAAAAATTTAAAAATAATTTTGCAAATAGATTTTGGTTTTTTTTGCTATCTTCTGTATGCTGAAATGATTTTTTTTTGAGAGAGAGACACATAAACTTGTAGGCACCTATTAAGCACACATATTGTTACACACACATGGTTAATTAGTATTTAACATGATTTATTTTGCATTCGTTTATATTCTTTTGTTGTTATTTGGTTCTTTTTTAATAGTATTTTAGGTATGACCTACGGTTTCGCCTACAAATTAATAAAAAAGGTCCGTTTTTTATTTTTTGTTTGTTATTGTTTTTATAATTTGACTGTTAGATTATCTTTCGAACAACGTTTACTTGCAGACAGAAAAAAAATCTTATTTTGCAACATTTTAACAATTAAGGTCACGTTACACTTTAAACAAAATTCACAAACTTACACACACGTATATGTACATATATATGTACTTATTGTAATAGTTATAAATGTCAGAAAACACTTTTTTGTTACCGTTGTTGTTGCCCTTATTATTAATTTAAATAAGAATTTTTTGTGTTTTTTTTTAACAATAAAATTATTTTCATTAATTTTTGTATCATATGCAGCTTTTATTTTGATTTTATTTCTAATTTTTATTTATTTTTCTAAGCTTTTTAATAAATTTTTATCACTTCTTTAAAATAATAAAGAAAATGAATGCTCACTGACAGCAACTATTTTTTGATTTTTCCATTCTTCCTTCAGTGTTGCCTCAGTTGCATTCAGTTGTGCCAGTATTACGATGTTCGTGGTTTTCTTTGCAAAATTATTTGTTGTTGCTGTTATTCTCTGAGAGTGAGTCTCTATTTTTTTCTTTGCTTTGCTTTCAATTTCATCTACTACACATAGTTATACACACACGAACGACACATACACGTATAGGAATTTTGTTGTTTTCTCTATGCGCAGCAGCTGACAACTGAAGAGCTTTTTTCCCAATACATTTACTCCCTGTATCAATTTATTCACAGCATTGCCAACTTAACATTTTAAGAGCAAAAAAAAAGCGTTAAAATATGCAAATAAAGACTACTATTGGGTAGCCTGCTTCATAAGTTAAATCTCTTCCCGTTGTGACTACCTAACAACAAATTCATTGGCTGGCTCCGCCTCTATCTTCTAAACATCCTTTCCCATTACAAAGAAAAGTGGAAACTCTTGGAAGTGCATTACTGTGAATGAAGCCTAGGGTGACGCTATTTACTCTGTCTAGCTAAATCATTTTGCCTACACGGTTTGTTATGGTTTGCTATGCTCGAGTCAATAGCATATGAGCTGACTATTCGGATGTAACTTGCAACGCAGATAAATTGAAATCTAACATGCTCAACAACCTATTTTACAATTTCCAATACAATCGTTGCATGAATAGGTGCCATCCCCCGAGTGATGGTTGCTTCCTGATCCCAAATAAAAAAGTATGACAAAAGTCTGATTTCAACTCAACAGCAAAAAATCGCTAAATTGACAACATTGTTGTAGAAAATACAGACACAAATGCCTCAAATCCCTTTACTGAGAGACACAGCGAGCATGTTTGTTATTTTTTTATTTGTAAGGCAAACGCAACCAAAGAGAGAAAAAGTCTGAAAAAGTACGTACAAGTGAGTAGCAATAATTGTATAAAAAGTTAAACTCTTTCTCTCTCTCTATTTTCTTGCAATTACAATTCAATTCTCTTTGTCAATGAATACAAATACTGACAATGTGTACGAGCGCTTTAGAAATTTTTTTATTTTAGTTTATTGATGTCAAGAATTTTGCTAGTTCTTGTAAATGGTTGATTGGCATTACTTATTGTTTGCGTTTCTTGTTTGGCATAGTTGCCACCTTAAGTGGTTTTGTGCTCTAGCTCTCTTTCTCTCTCTCTCTGACTTTTTCATACAAATGCCAGAGAGAAACAAAGTGGTTTAGAAGTAAAAAAAAGATAATGAGATACACTTACCTGTTTATTTATCGAAATTTTCGTTTCCGTATCCTAATTTTTGTTTGAATTCCGGTCTCTAAAAAATATTGAAGGAAGAAAATATGTCTGCAAATAAAAAACAAAAAAGAGAGAGAAAAAATGTCAGTTATTCAGTGTTATACAGAGAAATTCGAAAATAATACATAAAACCTGTGTTCTAAAATTCTTAATGAGGCCATATTTGTATTTAAAAAACCAAAAGAAGGAAGCACTTAGAATGTGCTGGTATAACAAGGAGCCTTAAGGATCGGTCTTATAAGTCACAGTAGGCTTTGTTAGATTTAAGACCGTTGTGCAGTGGTGGTGAGGGCCAGAGCTATGGAGAAAGGACGCAATAAGCTCTGAAATGCTTTACAACGAGTTTAAGTAATTTTGAAGATACACACTCTTTTAAGGTTGGACACATTCCCGATATTGGGACAGATTATCTCGCGGAAGCCTGCAAAGGTTCGTTCAATTCAGTTTGGATAGGAAGTACAAATGAAAGGGCGTAACAATTCTAACTGGCAGTCAAGCGGCCATTCAAGCACTAGGCTCGCATCAGGCTGACATGAGGCGGGACTGAGTGGAGAAGCTAGACGGGAGAAATAGTGTTGCCCTCTGATAGGTCATGTGAACAGCCACGTCAATGATCATGCAGACGAGCTTGCGACAAAGGAAGTTTCAACGTCGCTTGAAAAGTCAACATTTTGCTGTGGCATGAAAAGAGAACTTTAAGAAGAAAAGAGATGTAAAATAAAGAGAGGCGGAGAATTTTCTCAATCTAAATGGGTTTTAAACAATTTAAACTTTTAGACGAGAGGAAGACTCTAGCATCAGACTAGGTAGGTAGTTATCCTTACTGACACCGAACAACACGCTAGAGTTTTTCAGGGCAACAGATTTGGCAGAGACATTATAGGGATACCCTATAATCGTGTGGTCACAACACTCTACACGACAATAGGAATAATAAGAGATAAAATCTAGAAAAAAAAATTCGCAGTGACCAAAATCACTGAGCCAGAACGATGCAAAAACATCATGGCTTAACTAATGATGGCCACTATAGTGTAGCACCACTGTTGCACAATAAATGCCACAAAAGTTTCCAAAAATCGAATAAAATTACAATGACTTGTGCCGTCGATTTGTTTATTTGGATTTCTTTACATTTCTTGTGGTGGTTTTCATAACTTTACAAGCAATTACAATTTCAACAACGTACAACAGTAACGCTATGACAGAACTCAACAGGATTGGAAACAACATTTTAGCAACAGTCCAGCCTAACTGGTGATTAAAGCATGCCACAGTGTTCAGCAGTGGTAGTCCAGCATCAAAACAAAAACAATAAAAAGAAAAAGTTGAGCTCACGATCTTGTTTTAATCATGATAAATTATTGTACAACTGCGGGTTGTTGTAGTAAATGCAACGTTTTATTAATACATATACAAACTCTGTGTGACTATTTATGTGTGTGTACAAATGTGTTAAAGGTCTGGCACACGCATCTTTATTGTCACTCAATGATGGTTGATATGCGGCTGGCTATGGATGGACATTGTGTTGTTTTATTTGTTGTTGTTTTATTGTATATTATCCCTAAGGGGCCGCGTGTATATTATGGAAGCAACAAATATAATACAAAAACGAAATTTATAAAGCTAAGAAAAGATATACACGGAAATCAAACATTCGAAATATAAAATCATTCCAAATACAAATTAAATTTTGGATAGGATTAATTTTTTTTCTAAAAAAAGAGCCGGGCACTGATACGTGATGTGAAAAGATAGAATGAGCAATAACGTTAAGCTCGTTACACATTTTTGACGGTAATCAACACCTTCAATAACCTACTTATAGTAAGAACTGTTTGTCTGTCAAATAGCCATCAAACGTAGGCCTACCACTGTTGACAAAGTTCTTACCATCTGAGCCTGAAGGAATTAAGTGTGATAGAATGCCCGTTGTCCTGTCGAAAGGCTTATAGAATTCTAGTATTCATCTACTTGAGTTTCCTTCGATATTCGTTGTTAATTTTTTCGCTCTGAAGGAGCATGGAGCTTTCAAATCGATATTTTGGAAGGGGAATGACGACTTCTGCTGTATTTGAAACTGGAATTCTGGGACGCCAAGCCACCTTCTTAGGTTAAGCGACAACAACTTTTCATATTTCTTTCAAAAAAAATTGTGTATGTTTTCGAGATCTCGATCGTAGGCAGAGTTTAACGGCACCCAACAACATAACCTAAAAATTTTTTAATATACATACGTTTACAGCAAAAACAAAAATATCCATTTAGAATAAAAAGTTTTCCAAGAATTTTGTTGTTGTTTTACTGGCGTTTTTTTTTTTTGTAATTTTCTTAGGCTATTTTGACTACACATTTAAATAACAACAGCAACAACAAAAGCAACAAAACGGAAATAAAACTGCATTTAAAAACACACAAAATTTTAATAAAAGAAAAAAAATTAAAATAAAACGAATAAAAATAAAAACGAAAACATCAGTTCAATGTCTTTAAGCGACTGGATTTTTATTTTCGATATTACACCGTATGCTAAGGCTGCTGCTGCTGCTGCACTCCATACCATGCGTATACCTGCGCGAATGTGTGTGAGTGAGAAAAGCAAAGTCTGGCGTTTTTTGCAGCACCGTAGCGATGATGAAGATTCTTTTCATAAGTACTGGCATTTTATGTTCATTTGGTTTTTGTTGTTTTGAGTTTTGTCGCCCAACCGGCAACAATCATATAAGGAAACACAATTGAATTCATATGCAAGCATGCATGCATGCATACATACATATGTATGTATGTACATGCATGCACGTATAATACTAAAGAGGCAACAGCATGATGCGAAAATAAACGAAGTATGCAGCCGTTTTAATCAAAAAAAAAAAAAACCTACAACAGCAGCAGCAGCCAAAGTTAGCCAGCCAGCCAGCCATTTAGCAAAACATGGATGAAATTTGTATGACTACTATGGCTACGAGAGTACATACATGTATACATACATGCCATGTGCATCGGAGGCAATTGTCGTGTGGTTAAATGTACTCGTATTCACTTCACTTTTATTTACTTACTCACATGTAAGCATGTAAATGGGATTATGGTTTACGGTACCATGATTGTTGGAGTATATCAGGCTAGTGCAAATGTTTGAAACACCATTTATTAACAGCCATCTACACTAAATTACTATCTCAAGACATGGGTAGCAGATTTAGGGATAACACGCATTGTGCTACTATAAACTAGTTTTTCTATGTATTTAACCTTTGCTCTCCATATAACACAGCCCTTAATACAAACTGATTGCTATACAATCCATAGACTCAAAAAAATTCTAGTTTTAACGGTTATCTATTCTACAGAGAGAAAGGAAGACAGAGAGACAGCGAGATTTTACGGTGATTGATTTGTAAGCTTAGCAGGGAGAGTAGAGAAGTCTAAACAAACTATTTTGATTCTCATAATTGCTCTCACTCATTACCAATGTTGTCATTGTTGTTGTTGTTGTTGTTGCTCTTGTTATTAATGTCATAAAGGGAGAATAAAAAACAACAAACACAAATACCAGAGACATTTATCCATTACGTCGTCCATTATCATTGATGTGATGTTGATGTTAATGCTAGTACTGCTGTGTAGTTGTTGTTAAGTTTACTTTAATATCACATCATTCCCAAAGTTTATTTTTATATTCAAATAAAAACAATAACAAACACTCGTACATAATGTTACAATGAAATAAATAAAAATGTTGCTTTTACTTCGTTTAGTTTATTTTGGAAAAGGCAATTGATCGCAAAATGTAACCAGCAGAAGCACCAGCAGCAGCAGCAATAACAACTACAACAACAACAACAACAACACAATAAAAGCGCAAATCCATTGCCTTTATTTTGAAAGTGAACAACCTTTGTAAAGTGATTGTTTAGCTGTATGCGTGTGCATGTTTATGTGCTTATAATACTCCCGGTAGAAGATTTCTGTTTCTGTTGCTTTTTAGTTTTTGTGTGTATGACTGGCTGGCTGGCTGGGTAAAGTAAACTGCCTGGGTTGGTTACTTATTTGGAATTGAATTAAAATGATTTTATTTCGGTTGTTGTTGTTGCTATTGCTGTTGCTGTTGCTGTTGTTGAAAGGGAGCAAAAGGAGAATGAACGAGTAAAATGTAACATTAAATTAAAAATAATACGAATAAAAACAAGTAAATGAACCACACAACGACAACAACAACGACTAAATGTACGAAATTTTGCAAAATACTCACAGGGGCGCTATACTAAGATGTGAATCATCATTAAGAAAAGCGTTCAAAATTTAAAGCAAAACAAATTAAAATAAGGGCAAGAGCATATGCCTTGAAAGCAGATTTTTTTTTGGAAACAATAAATCGAAAATGTTTTTTACCAGTAGGCCAGTGCCTTCATCTATTATCGATCGAATCGAAGTAATATTGCCTTCACATTGTTGCTTAAGAGGTGAAAAACAAATTCAATTCGCTTCGTATTAAAAAATTACCATTCACTTCGTAATCACAATGAAATCGAAATGCGAAATGAATCGACAAAAGACGCCAAATCAACTTTAACTTTATCGATTTTTGACTTTGCTGTGTGCTTTATTGACAATTTAATTACGGATTCTTCTAAGTTTTAGAGTCGAATACGTAGCAGCAAAAGATATCAAAGCAAGTTCGATTCGATTTATGCTTTGCCTATGAAAATTTCTTCCAATGTAAAAACTTTAAACTCGTATTCGAATTGAAAACGAAATGAATCGACAAAAAACACCACAGCAACCATGACTTTATCACTTCACTGTGTATTTTAATGTCAATTTAATTAAGGATTCTCGGAGTGGCCATATCTAACAAACCTTGGCATGAAGCTTTCAAAGTAGGTATGAAATACTGTTTTCGTTGTATTTTTTCTCGATTGTTTTATTTGAAGTTTTGCCTGAGCACATTTCTAGCATTTTCTTTTACTAAAGCTATCCACACCTCCTGAGTTCATGATTTTAAAGCTACCACTGTTAATACCACACATTTTAATTTACTACCAAACGTATGCACTTGTCGCATTTGACTTTCTTTTAAGGAGTGTATCCATTTCGTATGTTGGCGCAAAACAAAACAAAAAATCCATTTTGTTTTTAATTTTATATTTGCCCATTATAGAGTAGTTTTTTTTTTTAATTTATTAACATCATCACTAATTTGTGGTTACGTCGCCATCACCTGTCATGGCCACTTTTGAATTCCATTTCACCCCATTATTGAGTAAATTAAAGTGTCCTTAAGATGGTCTAAACAAAAAAACAAAAAAAAAACGTTGTCATAATTGCACCAAAAACTTTTAACCATAGCACCTGTTGGATAAGTGCTGCTTAATCAAGGTGAAATGTAATCTTGCAGCAAGCTGCTGATGAAAAAAATTTTTTTAAACAAAAAAAATTGTTTGGAAAACATAAAATGCAAAACACGGGTCAGTTTTTTTTCGCATTTTGAAATATGGTCGGCATAGCGTTACAGTCACAATTCATGTTCTTTAGATCTTAAGATCGGTTGTCATTCTGTATTTAGTACGCAGCAAAGCAAATGATTACGAGCGATGAAAATTTGATCTCGTAAGTCAGTAATATCCAAAAGCAAAGGTGAAGGTTTGCAAGAACGGTGGCAAAAGCGGAATTAGAAGTGAATTGTTCATTATGAGTACCTATAATCGGAAGTCACCGTAGTCTAGTAGGTAGTGCATGGGCTTATTAAACGCTAGGCCATAGTTCAAGCCTCAGCCTAGACATGTGGTACAAAAAAGTATGAAAATTTATTTCTTCGTCCACCCATTAACAGTTTCTCAAAACTTTCTGCTGTTCGCAGTCGATTTTTAACCGTAGGCCCAGCCATAACATGGCTTTTGTAAGAAGCTTAGTTGTAATCCTAATTAAAGGTTACAAACCAATTAAGTAAGTAGGTAAGAATAATCGAATCAAACAACTGATTCTGATCAATTCAAGCAATTTTATTAAAGTCATCTGTGAATTTATCTGCAGAAAGGGCATTGTCTTTCAAACATGAGAATACCAACATGACCAAAAGAAACTGGGAGATCTAGACTGAGAAACTTGGTTTTACTTTAAAAAATTGCCAAAACGGAACGTACAGTATTATTTGTAATGTTTTATTTAAATTTCTATTTCTAACATACTTATCTAGTTACTTCTGTATCTGTAGACAATCCATTTATTTTATTTTTTCTCACTATTCGTTTGGAATTTCAAGTTCAAGACACTCCCAACTTATAATTATTTACACAGCAGCTAATATTCAAACTGAACTGATAAAGAAAAACGTATCACGATACTTGAAGCATATCAATCAAACGATCACATCAGCAGAATAATTAAAACAAAAACTTTGTTTATTTTTTTACGGATAATTACGTTTGATAAATCTATAACAATTTATGTATGCATAAATGTATGTAAACAATTAATATTTATTTAACAAATAATCTTATAAAAAAAAATATTAAACAAATCTAGAAATCTATGCAAATCTATGCATTAAAGATTTGTTAAGAAAAAAATGTGTTAATCTCACATGCTTCATATACTAAACGAGCGTTGATGGAAGTACTTGTTTTACCTAATCAGTCTTCAATAAACACCCCCATTTAAAGAGTATCACCACTACTCTACTTATGAATGTGTTTGCACATACAAATACAATCCACCAAAGAGGAAGATAATGAAAATACAAACATGCCCATTCATTATCCCAAAAATTATATGCTAAAGAAATAAAAATACACAAAGAGAGAGTGATAAGCGCAAGTTTGAAATAAAATATTTATTTTTAAAATAAAAATCAAAACAATAACAAGAGAATACCACAGGCCTACTACCTACTCTCTTAATTCTCGTGTGAAACAATTGACTTCTTTCTTATCATTTTCGATTTGTTTGTTTACATTTGTTGGAAATTTTTGCCGTAATCAACATGACTACGCAAAAATAAATTCTGTTTTTGCAATGAATTGCAGAAAAATCGAAAGAAAAGAAAACATGATGAAGGAATTAGTTAATTAAAGACGCACAGATGATAAGAATTAGAATTTGTACAGAATGTGTAGAGTTTGGTTGGTTTTAAAGAAACGATGCCAGTGACAGTAAGAGCAAAATGGAGAGAGAGAGAGAGAACGACCTGTTTATAACCCACTTAGTGTTGGAACAATAAATAATCAATTTAATGTCGATAGTCGCTTCTATCGATTTATATTGAGATTTTTCAGGAATTGCACTGTATGCGGCTTATAGATTTAATCCCACTGGATTCTGGCTAAATGCAGAATTTCTACCACAATGCACTATTCAATCTTCTTCTTTTAGATTACTCTCTTTTACTTCTTTCAGATTACAGTACTATTTGTCATTCATTTTCTTTTAACCGTAGACAGAACCGTTTAAACATTGATATTGATTTGTCGGTGCAGTTTACCTAGTGATCATCTGAACCGATTTTATCAACTCATGTTAGATATTACTCTCCTCCACACATAAAGCTCAAACTACCTTCATTGTCAGCCGAAAACTTTGATTTGTATTTTGCCGATTCGATCCCAGCGCTATCTTTTTTTATTTTCTGTTGGATCAGAAAACTCCTTATATTCTACGCATTCACAGTGTAGAGTGTACAGAGAGTAGGCATATACCAAGTCTCGTAAGTTTGGGAACTGAAATTATTTCTCACAAGAGTGCTACTTAGTTGACTCGTGAATTGCATAAATTGCCTATGTAGGGGATAGGTGGGTTAATATCCCTGGCAACGATTCGGTAAGATTATTTGTTGTGAAAATTCATTCGAAATTTAGACCCCAATTGAATTGCATTTAAAAACTAGACGTTGATAATTAAAAGTCATAATCTCTTAAATTTTAAGAGTTCCAGATAAGCTAGTGGGACTATCTGCTCTCGAAAATTATGCCGGTATTATAAACAATAATAATGGAAGAAGAAAAATCGCCAGTAATTTCAAGATTTCTAAAAAGATCTGACAGCTTGCAAATTAGCGGTAGTGATAAGCGACGAGTGGCAAAAATGTCTATAAAGCAACACAGAAATTTCAAATGCCCAATCAGTTTCAATTCAGACTTTAAACGCAACAAGCAACTTAAAAGGAGGAATAAAAAACGCAAAAACTCAATTCAATTCAATCAAGTGACGTGAAGCGAAGTGTTCTCGTGCAATTTAATTGCGTCTGTTAAAACGAAAACGCTCAAAAATGTTTTTATATTTAATTATTACAGTGCTAACGTTCATTGTAATCTATTTGAAATGGACGTATAGCTATTGGGAGCGTTTAGGTTTCCCCCATGTTAAGGCCGTAATACCTTTGGGTGTTTTGGATCCAGTTTTACGTACCTGGACAAAATCCATAGGCATGGCCATATACGATGTCTATAAAGATTCCAAAGATAAAGTTGTTGGCATATATTTAATCAATCGGCCCGCATTACTTATACGTGACGCCAAGCTGTCACGTGATGTCTTAACCAAGGATTTCAGTAGTTTTCATGATCGCGGTGTATATGTGGATGAGGAACATGATCCCATGTCGGGTGGTTTATTCTTTTTGAAGGGCAAAAAATGGAAGACTTTAAGAACAAAATTGACGCCCTCGTTTACGTCGGGTAAATTGAAAGGCATGTTTAGCACTATCGAAGATGTCTCACATAGAATGGTAGATCACATACGCCGTAAATTGCCAGAAGATGGTTCAAGTGTAAGCATCGAATCAAAACAATTGTTCGTTACGTAAGTAAACACACAATATTTTTTGTTGCTTTCAACAATTTTTATACTTCGTTTGCTTATTTTTATTTAACAGATATGCCATTGATATCATTGGCTCCTCAATTTTCGGTTTAGATGTCAACAGTTTTGATAACCCTGACAACGATTTCATTTCTTTGAGCAGAAATGTGAACGAGAATACATATCGCGGTGTATTTCGCGGTACTTGTCAATTCTTATTTCCAGGGTAAGTTTTAAAGTAAAAAATTTAATCAGAAAACAATAAAAAATTGATTCAGAGACGAAATTCGAAACTCAAACAGAGACAAGTTAAATCTTCTGTTAGAATCTTTTGTTTAAAAGCTTTCAAGCTGAACTAATTTTTAATAAAGCCGCCGTAGTCCAATAGTGTATTGACTTACTAGGCGAGAACTGCTGAGATCAAATAAAATTAAAATGAAGAACAACATTCACGATGTAATGAAAATCGTCTGTTAATCAACTAAACATCACAAAAAAAAAAAACATTATAAATCTTGAAAAGGAAGTCACCATAGGGACGTTAAAGCTCAAAATGTTTTTAATTTTTCGTCTTTATAGTTTAGAGAAACTCTTCCAACGTGTGGGTTGGACAGAGCAGGCACCAGAAAACATGAAAAAACTTGTCAGACGCACCATAGAATACAGAGAGAAGAATAATGTGATACGCAAGGATATGTTGCAATTGTTGTTGCAACTACGTAACACAGGAAAAATCAATGATGACAACGATGAGGAATGGTCGGCAGAGAAAACCAAGGGTAAGCAAAAGCAAGCAAGCAAGCATTGAAAGCGAACAGACAACAATGCAACAGTAATTTATTTCTTTTATACTTTTTTTAGATGCCTTAACAAACATGTCTGTGGATATGATAGCTGCTCAATTGTTTCTCTTTTATATTGCCGGCTTTGAGACATCAGCTTCAACTGCAGCATTTACTCTCTATGAATTGGCTCAATATCCAGAGCTATTGAAAAAGGCCCAAGCTGATGTAGAGCAGGCTTTGGAAAAGCATGGTAAACTTACTTATGAGGCTTTAAAAGATATGAAATTTATGGATTTGTGCATAATGGAAACTATACGAAAATATCCTGGTTTACCCATATTAAATCGTGAATGTACTCACGATTACTTAATACCCGATACAAATTTAGTGATTAAACGGGGCACACCCATTATTATATCGCTGTTTGGCATACATCGTGATCCCGAGTATTTCCCTAATCCCATGGCCTATGATCCCGAACGTTTTCTAGAGGAAAATATGAATTATGATCCAGCCGCATATATGCCATTTGGTGAGGGACCACGCCATTGTATAGGTAAGAAGAGAAAATTAATGGAAATTAAAATGAAATGAGAAGAAATTTTTATGCTTATCAAACTTATTTACAGCTCAACGTATGGGTAGAGTGAATGTGAAGACAGCTCTGGCACAGATATTAACCAACTTTAACGTTGAAATCAATCCAAATCGGCAAGAAATTGAAATTGATAATTTCGGTTTACCAATTATGCCTAAGGGAGGAGTACCAGTGAAATTATCAAGAAAAATTAAATAAATTTTATATACAAATACTGTCAAAAGATATAGCTTGTGATTAAGAAAAAAATAAATTATAATCTAATTGGAGAGTGGAAAATATTAATGACCCAAAAGGATGTTATGCGGTGTGGACCGTAGCAACGTCCGTGGTATGTGGAACCACATACCACCGTCTAGTTCACAATCTTCTCTATGTATGGATTGTATCGATTGTTTCACGGTAATTTGCGAAAAAAAATATGGTTCATTGGCACCCACAGCCTATAAGGCGCATCAAACAGCCACTTTTCCCGGATAGAATGGATTTTCCAAAATCAATCCTGCATTTCTAGAGCCCTATTTGCGACAATTTTGCTTTCTGGGCTAACTGGGGAGTGAGCTATGATGTTTATCATATATTGTTACCCTGCGCTTTACGACCTGTTTTACAGTATTTGGACTTGGCAGACGACAATTTTTTCTATTTTAATTACGATTTCCGAAATAAATGGTTTGCTTTGTTCCCTTTGGATTTTATTGTAAATAAAATCGCAGAACATCAGAGATCATAAGCGTTAATAGAGTTACCAGATCTGATCGAATATTAAGAAAGTTTAATACCCATAAGGAAAAGTAACTTTATGCTTTGTACTGTAGTTATGTGTTATTTCGACCTACTTCAATAAAATTACCAATTTGGCCTCAACTAAGGGCATCTAACTGGATGATTAACCAGACATTGACACCATGGTGTTGTTGAATATACAAAAAAATTTAAGAGTGAAAAATATAATCTTATGAAGCAAACTAAGGAATTGTCAGAATTAATACCCTCGTACTGCTGCATTTATTGAATAATCCTGTTAGAATTTTTTGAAGGCTTATGACGTGATATATAATCCTCCAAGCAAACAAAAAAATTTATTTCTTTAAAAGATTACATGGAATAAATAGTTCATCAATACACTTCGCAATTAAGCACACAGATTTCTTTAAGGCTCATAATTTGGAAAACACCAAACATCAAATCGAAAAAAGAAGTGACACTATAATTTTTATATGGGCAAGAATCGTCCAGTAATATTCTAACCTATCGTTAACCCCTTTTAATTAATCAAGATCTAGAAGCAAACTCCAATTGAGCTTACGATGTAAGGACTTTAGTAATTCTAACAATCTGCCTAGATTTGCTATAATATATAGGACTATACAAATAAAAAATAATAACTCCGCTCTCAGTCTTTTTTAAAGACAAACCTGAGGCGTATTGAAGTCCCCCTGTAGGTTCTAGTAAAAATACTTTTTATTTGTTATTTACTATATATTTAGCATTTTTAGCTCTTTAATGTTTAACGAAACTACTATGCATTTTGATTATAAACATAAATTAATTCTACAGTTTCATTAAATTGGTTATCAGACTAATTGAGTATGCAAACAATATAACATCTGGCAACTCTATAACATATGGTAAAATGAAAACCACCTACCTCGGTGTTGTATTGTTTTTATTACCGCAACAGCAATTATTTATAAAAACTTTTAAAAATTTTTTAATTATTTTCTTTTTTTTTGATAATTTTTCACAATTTTTTAAAGCAAATTTTTAAATAAAATAGGTTTTATAGATTTTTTCTAAAGGCTGTCGCCATTTTTCACCAACACACACTCGCAAACGTACGCACTCAATTAAAAACAATATTGTTTTTGTTGTAAATTTGCTGCTAATCGTCTGTGGACTCTCTCGATATAATTGTAACACTTTCTTTGAACAGGTTTTATTAACACTTTCTATCCGGCTATTTAATGTATTTATAAATTTTCAAAGAGTTTAGACTATAAATATAAAGATTTTTTAACAAATTTGATCAACATTAAAGTAATTGTTGAGGAAATTTAAGCAAAAGCAACACACGACCGACGAACGACATTCCCAAGAAAATTAAGACGGCAAAAAATTGACGAAACAGCGAGAGAGAGGGTTGCCAGATGCAAAGTTAATACAGCTATTAACAATTGTTATGATATACGAATGTATAAAACTAAAATAATACATATAATAAATATTATTTAATTTTTGTAATATTTAAATATTTTATTATTGTTTGTTAAATTTAAATTTATGTACAAATTATTTTATTTATTTTTTAACATAAAGTTGTGTTTAGTGCACTTACACTTAAAAAATATGATATACATACTAAACACAACTTTTATGAATGTCATACATTTTATATTCGCTCTTTGTCTTTCTCTCTTCGTTTTACTTTTTTTTAGAAAATTTAACAACAGGGGAAGAATGATGTGGTTTTATTAAAAAATAATTAAGCGTCAGAAATTCACAGCAAAAATATTGTAATTGTTACATTATTTTAATACAAACAAATTTAAGGTATGCAGAAAACTTTAAAATATGGAAAATCCTTTAGGCTTCAGCATTTATTTGTGTTAAATTTCTTCTTTTGCAGTTAAAATTCTCCCCTGGTGGGCTGTTGTGAAAAATTTCTGTTTTGCCCCAAAACACCCCTGACCCATAAAATTTTTTTCAACATTTCATTTCTATTTTACTACAATAGACAACGCGTAGTAAGCAGATTAATTAAAAGAACAAAAATTAAACAACAACAGCCCGTAATTGAGGGCTATACTCTAGACGTGTGTGAGAACGAGTGTGTCAGTGATTAAAATTAAATTGTGAAATAGTGGATATCAAACAATTTAATTAAATAACCGTTGAATTGTAAACAATGACGGTAATCGAAGGTAATAAAGATGAAGCTTTCCGCTGTATAGACATAGCGGTACAAGCACTTTCCGAAGGCAAACTTGAAAAGGCCGAAAAGTTTCTAATAAAAGCGGAGAAACTTTATCCAACACAGAAGGCCAAAGGTGAGTTTAAATTTTATGTATTTCTATTAAATATTATAAATTAAATTATTTGGATTATTTAAGTGATTATAATTATTTTAGGTTCTAAAAACAATTCGTGTAGTTTTGCTAATTAAGGCTACGTCACGTCCGTACTTTCAAGGTAGATTCCCTTGTTGAGTTAAACAAATGTTTTGATTAAATTATAAGAACTATTTGCATCCGTTTTGAATCATTTTTGAAAATTTTAGAGCATTTGATCTGTTTAATTTGGGCAAATTTAATCTTTTGCCTCTCCAAAAAATGTAATCTTCTGACTGTAAACTAAATGTGATGAGGATTAAAGGGCCACATTCAAACGAGATCTGATTGAATCTTAGCTGCCAGAGAGGGTAGAATGCTGGTGGTAGGTGCTTACTTATTCACGATCAGTTTTAGAATGACATTAATGACTAAAAATTACGACCAGCAATACATTATAGTAGTCTGAGCGTTGAAGAGATACTTTAAAAGTAAGGTTTTAGAGAAAAATTCCACTGTCTACCACTTCTCAGTCTTAGAGCCGTGACAGAGAACCACTTATCCCAACTCTGCCAGCTGTAATTTCATTTAATTATTTATAAAATGGGAAATCTTGTTCGTAGGTATGCTTTTGCGTCGATATATTCAATACATCTTTGTTTCTAATATACAGTTTGCTTAGATAAAAGGATAGAATTAGTCCGCATTGAACTCAATTTAAATTGAATTTCTATAATAATTTTCTATTGAATCCTATCCCTAAGGTACTTATTAGTGGATGGATATACCTTTAAGAATTGCTTATCATTAGATTAAACGTTCCCGTTTTGAATTAAATCGAAATTCCACGTACTCGTTATCGCAGATATTGTTCGATAACGACAATGTTTAGTTAATAAAAGATAACGCAACTGTTTATTTACATTTATGTTTAGAAGAAAAAAAAAAGAACGCCATTTGAAAAACGCACAATTTTTAAAGAAACAGTCTCTCGATTAGCGTTAATAATACCATTATTTAAGATTCAGCCACTGCATGCAGTACAATCTGTCTGAGTTCGGAATCCCTGCAGAGTTGTGCATAATGTCATTAAGCATTTCTGACAGCTCCATCAAAGCAGAAAAACATCTCGTCGAACCCTTTTATACCATGCAAGTTTCTAGACAGGACCACTGATTATCATGAGACTTTTTCGACTTCGTTATGTTCTGTAATGAAACTACTTTTCGAATATGATTCATTTCTTTCCGTCAAGCGAGATGTCATCTCTTCTTGAATCTGCAAAGATATGTCTGATGGTAATTGTCTGATCCATGTAGCGTACGTAAAGGTTGGACGTTGTGTTTAGCATAATCGTCGTACCTTGTAAATCGCTTTGAAAATATTTTATTGGCCATTTAAACAATTTCTCTTTTCCAGATCTATTGACCAAAGTCAAAACGTTTCCCACCAGCAGTAATGGTTCTGCAGCGTCTGGCAGCAGAAATGACACAGATGGTGAAGGCGTACGCAAACGTAAATTATCTGATTCACGCAATGCCGAACCAGACTTTTCAGCCGATCAGCTAGAGGCTGTACGTAAAGTTAAGAAATGTAAAGACTATTATGAAATATTGGGTGTAACAAAGCAAGCAACCGATTCGGAAATTAAAAAAGCCTACAAAAAGCTGGCGTTACAATTACATCCGGATAAGAATCGTGCACCGGGAGCTGTAGAAGCTTTTAAGGCGGTCGGTAATGCTGCAGCTATATTGACAGATCCGGAAAAACGTAAACAATACGATCTATATGGTATTAATGACTCACATAATGGTAGTAGCAATGGCGGCAGCGGTGGCATGCGTGGTAATTATTATGCCAGTGATTTTGGTTATGCACGTGGTTTCCAGGCCGATGTAAGTGCTGAAGAATTATTCAATATGTTCTTTGGTACTGGGTTTCCACAGCAAAACGTCTACATGAGATCGCAACGTCGTAGACAACAAAGGGAAGAGCGAGAAGTTAGTGTCATAGATGAATTAATTCATAAAAAGACATTCATAATGAATATTTGTCTTATTACAGAATCAATCTTCTTCGTCAGCCTTGATTAATTTATTGCCTATTTTACTGTTGATTGGTTTATCAATGATGTCCTCATTCTTTATATCTGATCCCATCTATAGTTTGTCTCCATCACAGTAAGTTTGCCTAAATTTTCAAAGTTTATTTTGCCAATTTGTTTTGTCTTTAATTTGTTTTTTCTTTAATTTTAGTAAATATTCGGTTAAACGTGAAACTAATGCTTTGAAAATACCCTACTATGTGAAGGACAACTTCTATTCAGAATATCAAGGTTCGGTTGGGCGGCTAGAAGAATCGGTGGAAGAAGATTTTATCAATCATTTAAAACACTCCTGTAGTCGTGAAAGAAATTATCGTAAGTTTCTGTTATTATGTTTTGAAAACTTTTATAAACACTCTCCAACTCTTTTTTAATATTTTCTAGGTGACTCAATGCTGGCTAAGGCACGCAGCTTTGGTGATCGTGATCTATTCCGCAAAGCGCAAAATATCAATATGCCCTCTTGCGAAAATCTACAAAAGTATTTAAATACATAGTTTAATTTTGCTAATTACCATGCACTGCACCAGCTATACTTCAACAAGTATTTGTTTAACTCTTCTTCTTCTTCGTCGTCGTCTGAATAATTATGTATATTTTTGTGTTATTTTTTAAGTATTCTTTTTTTCTTGTTTTTATCTCGATTTAGTAAAATTGCAGGTGAATTGTTTTTGTTTTTTTCTGAGCATCTTGAAATAACTAAAGTATAAACCCTTCTGGTCTATGAAGTTGAATAACAATGATTAACAATAAAAGAAAAAACAGTGATATACTGGATTAGATTAAAGACATTAATTAAAAAAATTTAAAACCACACGATTTGTATTTGTTAAAATTATTTGTACAAAGAAATTGTATGATACGAAATTGACCCTCAATAGTGTTAATTAATATGTGTCTAAGTATTAAAGGTGAATCACGTGCAAACTATTTTGTTGTAGTAACATTAGCATTATAGTGCTATCGTTAATGTCATATGAATATATTCAAACTGGTTTAATCCAGGAACCTTACTTTAGTTGTGAAAGGTACAGCCCATAATGAATGATACGGAAGCTCCCATTAGACAATGTTTAGAAATTTTTCCGATTATATTAAATATTTACACTTTGAATGCTAATCAGTACATAGAATAATAATAGATTGATTTAATCTACCCGTCGTATCACTTAAGTACCTAATCAAACTCGGCTGAAAGTAAAGGAAATTTGATGCCAGCTTAAAATGTAGTCTGAGATGCATTATTGCTGTGCAGTTTCCAAATATTGATTTGGTCTGACATTTCTCCCCATCACAGATTATATTCCTCAAAAGCAGCAGTTGGAAGGGAAGGCATTTGACATCAATATCGTGTCGGTATTACATCAGCGACAAGTTCTATATTACCGACCTGTACTGAAATGAAAACAGTTACAGCACTCCGCCAAAAGTACGGACACTACTCTCTGGATACTTCTGAAACTGATGCAAAATTCAAATCTCTCCTAACTGCATTTACCCAACAGAATTTTGATTTAACATTAAACACGTCTCTATTTATACAGACAAGTTTTATAACAAACCGCGGAGAGGAAGCTACCCTTCTGACAGGCTCGTCTGCCTGCTAACAGGTCTGAATTTTCAAAGCACGATGTAATATATGTATGAATATTCTTTCAAAAATTAATACATAACCCCCCTGTGACCCACCATATACAGTCCCAGTTAACCTCATAAAAACCGAATGCTCCAATAGTAGCCTGATTGTCACATAGAATTTCTACGCCTACTCCTTTATATTTTCTTCTCGAAAGATAATCGGAAATTTCCCTATTGATTCAAAAGCCCATTATCTATCTATCTGTATACCACAAGATTGTTCATTTCTTAAAAGAGTACGTATTTTTTATCAGCTCCATTCACTCTTGTTCTATATCTCATTGAGAAACATTTTCCAAAATCATAGCTTTATTCAATCGTTAAGATTTTCTTTAAAACTTTTTTTATTATAAAGAGTTAAAAACGACAGCATAACTAATTGGCTATAATGGCTTCCAAGGCAGCCACAACATCCCCTCTTTGTTCGCGTAAAACTTTTTCAGCCTGAATTTTAGTGATCAGCATTTCGTGCATCTAAAAATAATGGGAAATAATTAAACTCCATACAACCTATAGAAATCATTTAAAATGAAGTAAACATACTATTAATTCTATATCTTCCTTTTTAACTTGCACCAATTGTAATTCCTTTTCTTTGGCTTCTTTGAGTTCGTCTTCCTTTTGTCTTTGATTGCCAAACTGTTCAACGGCCTGAAAGAGACAAACAATATATTTACATGTTATCATATGCAGACCAAGCGGTTATCCCTAACCGTAAGCTATGTCATATATAAGTCTACACAACTGGAATCACATTTCATCCAAGTTTATGGAGATGTTAGTATACCCTTACGCGAATTCTTATTAGAAAACTTACACTTGATATATTGGCAGTCGAGATCTCCTTTTCCTCAGCATAATCAGTAACTCGTTCTAAATCGGCAGCACCTCCATCGTGTTTAGTTTGCTTTTTTTGTTTCTTATCTTGGACTTCATCCTCAGTGCCATTTATATCATGATCGGCCATATTTTTATTTTAAATTTTTCTATATAAACTAAGCAAAACTAATATTTTACAAAAAATGTGCAAATTTCCGTAGTGAGGATAAAATAACAAAGAAGAACAAGCACCGTTGACATCAGGTTAAGATGTGTTTAGTAGAAAAAATTGTGTTGAATAGGTAATTCTCTAAAGTAAAAACTTGACAGCACTTATAAAAAATAAATAAATACATATTGCTGGGACAACTATAGAAAAAAATTAATTATAAACGGTTTTAATATAAAAATATCATGTCTTCAAGTCATCATATTAAATTAGAAGTATGTGTGGATTCTATAGCGTCAGCTATAGCTGCCGACGAAGGTGGAGCCTCACGCATAGAACTGTGCTCGGCTTTAAGTGAAGGTGGTTTGACTCCAACAGTAGGTGTATTAAAGGCTCTCAAAGATTTACCTCTAACCATCCCCATCTATTGCATGTTGAGGCCTAGGAGAGGCCATGACTTCGTCTATACAGATATGGAAATGTCAGCCATTTTACATGACATGGAATTATTGCAGACAGAGGGAGCAGATGGCTTTGTTTTTGGGGCTCTCACCACAGAGCGGGAAATAAACATAGAACAATGCCAACAAATCATCGAAAAGGCCAAAGGTTTGCCGGTAACATTTCATAGAGCATTCGATATGACCAATCCCTTGAAAATGAATGAAACTGCAGAGACGATAAAAGAAATGGGGTTTAAAAGAATACTTAGCAGTGGTTTCAGACAGACGGCTGAAGAGGGCATTGATTTCCTCTCCCAGCTTATAGCTAAACACCATAAAGACATCACGATTATGCCGGGTGCCGGTATAAATGTTAACAACTTAGAAGAAATATTGACAGCCACGAAATGTGTGGAATTTCATGCTTCTGCCAAAGCAATTGCCGACAGCAATGAGGAGACAAACAATACCAATAAAATGGAATGTGAAGTAACCTTAGGTAAAGCTGACGTATTACCCTATGACATTACCGATAAAAATGTAGTACGCAAAATGGTGACAACTGCCAAAGCAATGGCTTCTAAATAAATTTTACAATTTTATGCTAAATCTACTAAACACAGCTTATTTTATTTGATACCGTGTCAAAGCAACTGTGTTATTTGAAAAAAACGTACTAATCGTTTTTCACTGTGCCTTGTCATTCTTAAACTCTCAATAGCGCATTGTGCTTGTGTGAAAATTTTGCAAATCTTGGCATTAACAAGAATTGTGTTAGAGATTTAGTGTTAATAAATATAAATAAATTAAGCTTAATTTAATAACGATTTAAGTAAGTGTTCTTTTAAACATGAAGTTTTTAAATACTAAATATAATTACTAAATGAAATTGAAGTTGCAAAAGAGTGAAAAAAGTAGAAGGTGCTGCAAAAGGAAGAAAACCGCAAGGCCAGACATTCATAGGCTTGTAGTACGAAATACAGAACAAAATGGCGGCTTGTGTTTAGCGTGCTTTTTATTTAGAAAGTCTTCGTTATAAATTAAGATCAAATTTAATTTTATTGTACAAAATCAATTGCTGTGTGGTACAAGTAGTTGTGATATTCCATAAGGTTTGGCCAAACATTGTCAGATCGTAATGCTTTAGTGGCATATTACTATCAAAAGTACCTGCCGCCGGTATGGTTTGTTTGTTTGTAGTATTGCTTTCCAGAAGTTATTTGCCATTGTAGTCTATGAATTACTAGACTTGCCAGACTATGAATTTTGCAGGTTGGAAAGTGAAAATTGGTAATTAAGAGATTTTGGAATTCTAAGGTATAATAATAAATGTAATTAGTTTAATTATTTTTATTAAAGAAACAGTCACAGCAACTATATAAAAAAAATTTATTAAAATTCCTGCCTTGCAATTAAAGGTTCACACCTTATAAAATTTCTTGAAAAACTACACTTATTGCTATATTTGCCGACGTAGATAGTTATGACCAGTCCCCTATCTGTTTCAAAGAAATGAATGAAGTCACTGAGAGCACACACGCGTAAGAGAAAAATATCTCGCTACCCTCAGAGGTAGTTTGTATCACGGTGAATATATAACATATGTTATATTTGTATTTCTATAGAAGCTATTAGATGAAAGAAAACTGATCTTTTTCAGTTGCAAAAGAATTCTGTACTTATGCGAAAACAATTTCAGTCTTACTAAAGATTATTCTTAGACCGCAAAACGCCAACTTTAAAAACGTCAATATTTAAGCATTCTCAAAACTAAACAATCGTTTCTTAAGCACGTATGTTTTGTAAAAACAAATGAGAACCAAAAAGTTTACCTTTATCTGAGATACTGCAGCTATAGACCATTTAGGAAGCTTTAAACATAATGGTTTGCGTGTTTAAGTCTGCACTACTCAGGCTAAAAAGCGTTTAAAAGTGTAAATCTATTTTCATTTTCTATAAATTGATTTCTTTTGTCTCTGTTTTTTTCTAGTCTTACAACTTAAAACAATAAAATGTCGGGAAATAACCAAGATTATGACAACCAAAATGACGACAGTCAAAATTATGATGATGATAATCAAGACGAAAACCAAGATTATGATTCTCAGGATGAAAATGATGATGGTGATCAGGGTGAAGATGATGATTGCGATAATGGCGATAATAATGAAGACGACGACGATGGCAATGATAATGGTGGCGATGAAGAGGACGATGACAACGATGGTGATGAAGAGGGCGGTGATAACAATAGTAATGGACCAAAGTATATACGCTTGCGTGGTTTACCGTGGTCTGCTACACATAAAGAAATCTTGGATTTCCTTAAGAACGTTCATGTTATCGGCGGTGCCTCGGGTATTCATCTTATTACCAGCCGCTGGGATGGTAAAAATACCGGTGAAGCCTATGTAGAGGTTAAAGGTCAACAAGATGTTGCAGCCGCAATGAAATTAGATAATGCTACCATGGGTCATCGTTACATAGAGGGTGAGTTAGCAGTACATTACATATTTGAAGAAACGATTGTTGATTCAATGTTTTGCTATGTTTTTAGTCTTTAATGCTGCTCCCAGGGAAGCTAAGGAAGCCATGCGTAAGACCAGCAGTCATGGTAATTCCTATGTTGTTAAACTACGTGGTCTACCCTACTCTGTTACCGAACAACAAGTTGAAGAATTTTTCAATGGTAAGTAGTTTAACAATGACAATATCGTTTTACTTTACTTAGTTTTACTTCTTTGCATATCATTGGTAGTTTTTAATAAAAAAAAAATAAGGAAATAAGTAAAATTTTGTTTTTGAATACTTACTAGTATAACCATTAAAGAAGTCTACGGTTATTATTAAACAAAGGTTATTTTTTACATACAAAAAGTGTTCTGTGCAAAGTGTTTTACATAATAAAACATATGTACCTTAAGATCAATCCCTCTGCTCTGCTCCCTTTTAGGACTCGGGCTTATATGAGAATGTATGGGAACATTTTGCTTGGTTTTCTTTTTAATAAAAATAAAAATTAAAGAATTGATATAAAAGAAGAAAAGGAAAAAGTCCTTGAAATAAGTTTTAAATTAAATTTTTGGTATTAAAATTTTATAAAAATTACTTGGTATTTATCGTTAGTATATGAAATGTAAGCTTTTCTTTGTTTTTAATCAAAATTTATTACGAAAGTAATTAATTTAGCCAGCGTTGGTTCTAAAAAAAAAGGACTAGAACAATACAAAAGAAAAACAAAAAATCTATTCAATATCAAAATTAAATCAATGCTCAATACAAACAAAATAGAAAAAAAAAAGAAAAAACAAAAAAAAAAGAAAAGTTGGTTTTTTAAGTTTTTGTTGTATTATTCTTCTGTTATTATTGTTACATTGGGCAGGGTTGGAAATCAAACCGGATCGGGAGGGAATTATTTTCGTTATGGACAGAAGGGGTCGTGCCACTGGGGAAGCATTTGTTCAGTTTGAAAGCCAAGAAGACACTGAACAAGCCTTGGGACGTAATCGGGAAAAAATTGGGCACAGGTGGGTTGTTAATTAAAATTTTAAACCTTGAAAAACAAAACAAAATACAAAATAATAATACAATATAATATTTTTAATAACAAAAAAACAACAACAATAAGAAAGAAATTTTGTATTTCTCTATTATATTTTCTTTATATACATATCATTAGTATACTAATTAATTAATAATTAAGGNNTTTTTAATTTTCAGTTTACTATACAAAACACTATATATACACATATGGCCATTAAGACAGATACTCCACCTCTTTTCCTCCCTACTAAAGCTGTACCAACTTTTTTTTAAAATTATTTATTGGGTACAATGTCAATTGTGTTGTAAGGAGATAAAAAATGTAGACTTTTTTTTGTGTTCAAGCACACTTTTGAACTGGTAAAAAGTGATGGGTTGAAGATTACAGATGTTGTAGGGTTCACGTTGTCATTAGGACCTTAAAGTGGCTTGAGTGGGACAATTATTCCCTATGATGTTTATGGCAACTATCTTTAGTCCCTATGGATTACGGATGTCATATAATTTTTTTAATTTGCTTACTGGGCGGTGCTTATTTTGTTATCGGTAAGCAGTCTTCAACTGTAGATAAAGTTGAAGAAAACAAACAAAAAGTTAATAAATTTTCACACCTTTTTAGTGAAAATAAATGAGTTATTAAATTCATAAACCATGTGAGCAAAAAAAAAAAAAACACCGGCGGTACTGAGTTTATAACTTCTTGAACAGTAACTTTCTTTCAGTTTGATAATTTCCTATGTTTCCGAATCTGGTTTTGGTCTACGATAAGACTTAGGCTACTAGAGTATGATCACATTGTTCTTCCTTGATGAACTTGTTTTAAGTAACACGTCCGTTGCAACACGAACCACCAGTTATATTCGCAAACAAAGTTTTCGAAACTTAATTCGAAAATTATAAGTTTTTTCTATTACTCATATTTAATGACCATATGTGTGTGTATGTCTCTATGAATATCAATTAATAATAAACAATGTATTCAAATTTACCATTTAATTTTCATTTTAATTTCTATTCAAATCAAGAATTAAGAAAAGAAACTAAACTAAAAACGGCGCTTTAATTTTTCAAATATTTTTTTTATTACTTCAACTATAATTAAGCGAGTGACTAAGAAAATTGTTTTCTTAACAATTTCACAGTCGTATGTGTTACACACTGTATTTGGGCTTCAAGTGTTTTCAGGAAGTTTTCATCAAAGTTTTGTTCTATTCCTTCTGTTTTTATTTTAGTTTTCAATAGCGCCTCAGATTTCGTTTTCTTTTTATTCTTCAACGTTTACAGCTTGACTTGAAAAAGCTACCCCAGCTCTGGTCTCTCTTTTATGCTATTTAAAATGTATTTCAATTTTATTAATTTCTCTTTTTTTCTTTTTCTTTTTTTCTTACTTTAGATACATTGAAATATTCCGCAGTTCTTTGGCTGAGTTGAAACGTTCTACAGGCAATGCTAATGGCCGAATGGCTCCCTATGATTTAAAGGATCGTGGCAGTAATCGCGGTGGTGGTGGTGGCGGTGGCAATGATTACAACAGCAATAATAATCGCAATAATCGTAAGTTTCCCAAATTTTCTTTCATTATTACTTAAGTTCAATATGGAAGTATGTACCTTAGGAATATTTATAAAATTAAACGAGTTTGTAGGGCTGTTTTTAAAATAAAAAAATGCCCAGCAAAATTCTATACGGATGATATATATGCTCTAGACAGTACTATATTCTGTTATTTTGTGCAAACTATTCAAGAAATGAATTTAACGATTGCAAAGATTCAACAATCGTACACTTTTAAAATCAATTTTGTTTGCAGAGACAATGCTTTGCAGATAATTGTCTTGTAAAAACATTTTATTTCTTTTAAATACATTTGATTTCAAACTTGTTTCCTTTCACTTTGTGTCCTTTTTATGACCCGTTTGGGCATTAAGTCATTTATAGTCGAGACGAAAACAAAAATTTACCTTTTAAAGCAGTAGATAACCGTTAACATCGCAGAGTTCCAATATTAATAACCTGAATAATGCAATACAATATTTTAATACAATATTCCACCGAAATTGCTTAATGCATTTTGTTGTACCTGGTGCATTTCTTTTTTCACAGGTTGGGGTAATAACGGTGGCTTTGGAGTTGGTGCTAATAATACCCTCGGTTTCAATAATTTACCCCCCTTTGGTAATAACGGCAATTTCGGCAATAATAATAATGGTGGTGGTGGCGGCGGTGGCAGTTTTGGAGGTTTTAACAACCACTGCGGAGGAAGTAGTGGTAGCGGTGGCGGAGGCTCCGGTAACTTTGGAAACTTTGGAAATAATGGTGGTGGTGGCAGTGGAAATTTTGGTAATTTTGGCAATGGCGGTGGCAACGGCGGCGGTATTTTCGGCAACAGCTCTATGGGCAACAATAGTGGTGGTGGCGGCGGCGGTAGCGGCTTTAACCGTTTCAGCGGAAATAGTGGCAATTTCGGCAATGATTTCGGTGATTTTGGTAACTTTGGCAATGATCGTGGCAACAGTAGTGGTGGCGGTGGTGGTAACATGGGACCCGGAATGGGAGGCGGCATGGGTGGTGGTATGGGAGGCGGACACAACAATAATGGCGGTGGCTTCAACAATTTCGACAACTTTGGCAACAGCATGGGTGGTGGTGGTAGTGGTAGCAGCAGCGGTGGTTTTGGTGGTAATATGATGGGTGGCTTTGGTGGTAACATGAGTGGCATTAGTGGAGGAGTCTCCGGTGGTAATTTCGGTCCGATTGGTGGTGGCCGCAATGATGACTACTATGTTATATTAATGCGTGGATTACCTTTTAGTTCATTCGAAAATGATGTCTTCAAAGTGAGTGTTTTTTTTTTTTTGGTGGTAGGCCAGATTGTAAACAAAAGATCTTCAATTTTTTTTTGTTGTTTTTAGTTCTTCGAACCTATACGCCCAGCCAATGTACGCATACATTATCAGAAGAAACATGGCCGTCATAATGGCACAGCCGAAGCTCTCTTCGAATCGTATGAAGATGCCCAATTGGCCATGAAAAGGCATCGTTGCAAAATGGGCCAGCGTTATATTGAATTGTTTTTCAATGGCAAAGCTAATAAGTCCAAAATAGGCAACAACTATAGCTCAGGTAATAGTATGGGTGGCAGTAGCATTGGCAGTGGCAGCAGTATTGGTGGTGGTGTCGGCGGTATGGGCAGCGGCAGTGGCGGTTTCTCTAGACGCATCTAAATCGATTTACATTTGTTTGATGAATGTGTATCGGTCAACTTAAACCATTGACGTATTTTTTTATGTTTTACTATAATCTGCACAGTTTACGGAAGAAGTGTTGGTTGCTTAAATGTGGTCAACTCATGTATTTATTTTAAACAAAAAAAAAAAAAAAGCAAAAGAAAGGATATTCCTTTTTGATTGCATATAATTTAAGCTTATGATGATAATGATGATGTGAATATGATGATGAGTATGATTTCTTATCGTTTAGTTTTTAATTTTTAAATTTACCACAACTACAAAATTAATTAGAAACGTACGTCCTTAATTCTCCAATTATTCCTAATGAAACTTAATACAAATGAAATGAAAAATAATAAATACACAAACGTACACATACACCGTGTTCTAATTCCTAAATTTATTGTAACCTAAAGTAAAAAGATTTTTTTTTGTACAAATTAAAAGAAAAAAGAAAAAAGAACATTTATTTTAATTCTATTGTGTTAGAATTTAATAATAATAAAAAGAAACAAAAGAATTTGTTCTATTTACCTTCTTACCTACTTACTATTTATTACCAGTATAAAATTAATTAATAATTTAGTTTGTAACTTAACCATACAGCAGCTCTCATGTTGCTGTAAGCCAGAACTATGATAACTTTTTGTCACAATATTCGTAAATATAATGGGATTGGTCAAATTAAAACACTTTAAAATATAATTTTAAAAACAAAAAAAACTTACAATTAAACATGATATGTTAAGAAATTTCAAGAGAATAAAAAGAAAAATTCAAATAAAAACTAACAATTATGAAATAAAACAGAAAGTCTTTGGATTTTAATGGTGAAAATTAAATTTTATATCGATACGTATTATGGACTTTTGATACTTGGAGTATCAACTACGAAGCAACCCTTATAAATGCTTTGATAAATATTATCATAGTACTATGGCTTATTCCTATCTATTTTTGTTCAACTAACACACAGACGATTAGCAACTTATTCTTGGGAATAAGAAGGTCAATGCTCTTGTTAAATTAGGTTTTCATTCCAATAACAATGAGACTTCGGGACTTGGGGTGACTTCTTTCCTCCTCTGCTATCGTTACTAGTTTTGACCACAACGAATCCCTCACTTTTGGTCACAAAGAGGTTGATAATCTAACTTTTTTGACTCTCTTCGGAAAAGCGCTGCGTTTCGTGATATCAAAGCAATAAACTGCAGTCTTCATATCACTCAACATTGTTGAGAAGATCAAATTTAATAATTTAAAGTCTAATTGCTTTATCGCATACTTTGTTCCGTGAGACTATGTTATAAAATTTGTCAACAATGAATAGGAAGAGACTTTGTGTGATGAATATTTTAAAAAGTTAGGCAGCTACAAACTTGGTCTAAACATGGTATTGAAGCTATTGAATGTCACCGTAAGAAGTGTAAGAAGAGGGTCAAAGGGGATTGTGTTGAAAAACAAAAAAAAATTTGAAAATTTTTTTGCCACTATTTGCTGTGTACACTTTAAAAGCCTTGTTTTGATTACTTATTTAAAAAAATTTTTTTATTTGTCTTGAACACAAAAAAAGCATTAATTTTAAGTATAGAGATTTTATTTATTGAATTTGTCTTTTTCTGATTAAATAAATAATTGGCATTGTTGTATCATTTTGAAATTGGAAATTTCTAGTTCATATTCGTTTTTCATATTTTT
>QOCX01000065.1:322120-337007 GCA_005959815.1 Sarcophaga bullata
TCGCTTGACATTGTATTGCTTATTATCGATGGATCAGTCATGGAGATAGTGGATGAAAATCAAAATTGAATGTGAATTTGGTTTAAAAATTTATTTAATTTATTTATAATTTATTTGTTTTATCGATATCGATTTGTGTATTTGAATTCACTTTGAATTCACAGCCGCCTTATAACAATGGGAATAGCGAACGTCGCTATAGTGTCACAAGCCATATTTTTTCTTTGTTGATTTATACTAAGTTCCGCTTGGTTGCTATAATTGAAATAGTAAATTAAGTTTTTTTTCTTCATTACTTTTGTTTGCTGTTATTGATAAAAAAAGAAGAATTCGTAAGTTTTCTAATAACTTTATTAAAAGAAAAATTGGAATCTGTTTAGTGGGTTATTCATTTAGTGGCTTCAAAATTGTCGTTTTAATACACATGCGTGATTACTTTTTCACTCGATTGGTGGTGTGGTGGTTGGATATAATCCTACAATACGTCCGAGAAATGCAGTTCGAGTCGCTGGAAGGATTAATCGGAAAAACTCAAGAGAGACTAATGAATGGATGCCCAACCCGACATTGAGATGTTCGGTCGGATTTTTGCTGGATATGCAGAGATAGAGAAGAGTCAATAAAACATCACTTCTGTGGCTATTCAGCTCTTTGTAGAAGAAGGTATCCTTTAAGGCTTTAAACTCTCTATGGGGAATTGAGAGATAGAAAATTCATCTTTGTTTAACTAATTCTTCCGCTTTGTTTTTTGCACTCTACCTATCCAATTTCTTCTACTTCACTTCAGTATCCTTTCTAGGACGAACGAAATAGGTGTCATATATTGCCACTATGGCTATACACGTCCTTAAACCTACCTGCATACCTACCTAGTGTAGCTACTTTATGCGTCCAGTTTGATCAGCTTTATAGGCATAAAGCTTGCATTGTGTCTTAAATTTAAACCGCACGTGATAAGATCAGACAATACTTATTAAGACTGAACACAAAAAAAAAAAAAACGAACAAAAAATTGTGCAAATTAATGAACTCTTTGTTGACCAAGCTAATTCAACATGGCACGTGTGTTGACAATTATCAAGAAATTTGTGATGCCAACAATTTTTGTCATTAACAAGGCGAATTACTTTTTTTTTTTTAATAAAGAATGCAAATAAAAAGAAAAAATAATTAAATAATGCCGTAACAATGTGATTTTTTTAAGTCATAAGAAGAAACAATAAAAAAATGACGATTACAGTTGTGTTGCCTAATTCCTGTAATAATTAATTATTATTATTATTATTATTATTATTATTATTATTATTATTATTATTATTATTATTATTATTATTTTTGTCATTTTCAGTTTTATTTTGAGCATCAATTTGGAACTAATCGGAATAAATTATTTAAATTTTCTTTTCTAATCATTAACTTTACAATTGAAATCAACAATTGTGTAGAAATTACAAATGACGACGCACTGTTTGTTTAAAAATTATAATAGTGGACGAGGTGTGTTTCAAAAATTCTCGATTTTCTAACCTAATTTTTGCATTTTCGATGTAATCCTCTGCTAAGTATTCATTTTTCGCTTAACTCCTTAGAGTGAAAAACCCTCTAACAAATGTTGAAAGGGTATTCTATCGTTCGCTAGCACCTTTATTTCATTACATCTTCGTCTACAGCTTTCAACATTTATCATCAAACTCCTTTTCGAAGCCGAAAAGGCTTAAGCACACCCCACTATTAACTGTTTAAGCTCTTCAAAGTTGCCATCAACTGACATTAACTAACTTCACCTCGGTCATATTAGCAAAGAGAGAAAAATCAACTTGTTTGCTAAAGTACATAAGAGAACGTCCCTTTCCGAATACACCTCGTAGAAAAAATTACAATAATAACAAACAAATAACGGTTGACAATTGCAATCATTACTCGTGATAATTTATTAGCCAAACAATTGTGTTTTTTTAAACGTGATCAAAAATGAAAACAATTTTTATTTTTGTTTAAGAATTTATAATTTTTTTAGAAATTATCTGGAGGAAGATAGGCTAATAGTAGTAATTGAAAGAAAGTGTGAACCCCTGCTTATTTAAAACCACTCCTGCTACTTTTTCAATACGACAACACAGATTAATTTCAGGATGTATTTCAAGACATCGCAGTTAGTGAATAAACTTGGATGGTAAAAGTTTAGGTTTGTCTTTTAAGCTACAGTCCGAGTTAACTACCAAAAGGAATTATTACTTATTTAATAGATCATTGCAATCCTTTAGTTAGGATTACGATTTAGCTTCTCATACCAACCATGTTGTGTGCATTAATCTTAAGCCCTAGTAGAGAAACCTATTGTACAACAGATTTTTGAGAAACTCTTCATGGCTATTTTATTTACTCTCAGAGTTTTTACCAGAAGAGTGCTGACGGGAGGTCGCCGAAAAACTATTTTTTTATTTCATTTTGTTCGAGATGTCTGAGCTGGGACTTGAATCACGGCTTCGCGTCTAATAAGCCAACTCACTACCTACTAGAATACGGCGGCTTAATAACTCACTTTGCAAAGACCTGATGCTGATTGCCAAGACCAGTTAATCAACACTTGTTAGATAGCTGGCTCATCGTTTCAGGTGTTTGCTTAATTGAGCTTTGATGTAAAAAAGCTGTCACTATCTGATATCTAACCCTAAGTTTTATTTGCACTTGTGCCATTCTGCTCTATTAGTAATTTTCTTCACAATTAGATGATCTATGTTCTTATACTGTGTAGAAAAATTAAGTTTTCTGGCTGGCATTTCAATTTTGAATTTTATTTCGAACTCCAGTATTTAAGTGTGAAGGCGTTCACCTTGCCTTTGGAAATAATATCATGACTTGAATTAATTTATTTAATTTCAATTCAAATGAATTTAAACAAAATTATTTAAAAACTATTAAAAAGTCTGTAAAAAATTCCCCCATTTATGAGAAATCCCCCACTTGCTTATAAAACTTTAATTAATTGCCTTCGCAAGTGGGCCATTTTTGCGACTGTAACCAGTTTTAGCCAATTTATGCAAAAAAAAAATGTTTTTAAGCACACTTAATGGCAGGTGATTTGTAACGTCGCAGTCACTTCACTGTAGTAATCACCAATGTATAGGAGCCAATAGGACGCCACGTAAATTGCGCGTTGAAAACGAAAAACAACAATAAAAAAAATTAAACAAAATCATGAACGTGAACATTTACGAGTATAAAGTGTTTAAAAATTGTTTAAGACAGATTTTCATTAAAAAAAAAAACGTTTAAATTATAGCGACAACAACAATTATGCCAACAACAGCAACAACAATAAAGTGATGTCTCAACACGAGTCGTTAGAAAATCAGTAAATGATCACAATTTCAATAAAAAAAAAGCGCAGTAGACCGATAACCGCCATGAGGCTATTGCAGATCATTTAAATTTAAACTGAAAAGGAACTGGAAAAGAAGGCCGCCTAACAATAAAATTTAGAGAAGACAGAGGAATCTGAAGTAGCTAGCAGTTGGATATAGTAGTATAGTAGGTAGTGTGTTGGCTTATTAGACATGAAGCCTCAGTTCAAACCCCAGGTCAAACATCAAAACGAAAATATGAAAAAAAACTCTGCTATGGAAAGTTTCCCAAATCGAATCGACTTTATACTCTAGTTCGCGCCACGCATGTTTAAAATTAACACACCGCATGGTGTGAGAAGCTAGGTCATAAGCCTGACTAAAGGATTGTAATGACCAATTATGTAGGTATGTTTTGTGCGTCTGAGAAAGGGAGAAAAAAGGAAGTAAAAGAACCGGGATGGATGATCGCACAGCATGTAAATTCATTATAAATCTCAGGACGGTCAGAGTGTCTGCTCCCGATAGGGAATTTTAACCCTTAAGGTTAGGATTTTTACACAGCGGGTTAAAAAAATGTATTTTTTTCATTTTCCCTTTGGATCATAGCTTTCCTAAGGCATTGTAGCTCTCACTAGTTTGTTGTTGATACACTCGAAGTGTTAAAGCTTTTTGACAATTGAGAATACCTTACCCTAGCTATCTTTGTAAATTCTCAGGCTATATACTGTTGATAGAACCAATTAACTTTCCTACATTTAATATCCTTTAGTATGGGTTCTTGTTGGTTAAGTTCGACAGATCCGTATTAGACCGCCATTCTTTATGTTATTGCTGTGACTGCTATAGGATCGCTAAGAATTGTATTGTTTGGAATATACATTTTCATTACCAATTTTAATCAGGCGCCCACTCACATTGAACAATTAAAATCGTTTATCAATTTGATTAAAGTGTGAAATTGATTTTGCAGATTTTATGGCATATTTAAAAAAAAAACTTAATTTGTGATTTTTTGCCCTAAATTTATTTAAATATTATGGTTTATGGTTTAAATAAATACAAAGGTTATAAAATGGTTATAAAATTTGTCTAATAAATTTAATTGTGCCGCCTTATAACGTTTATTAGTGGGGAGTGTTCCTTAGAGTTTTATTGAGGGTTTAATAATCAAAAAACATATTCATTTTTACTCAATTCTTTAATTAACTACTTAAATCTAAGTAGTTAGTTAGTAGTTAGTCGAATTTATGGACGATAAATAGACTTTTTCTCTTCTTTCCAAGAACGGTTTCGGTTGAAAAACATTTGCTTATTCCTTAAGGTTTCAAAACTACACTTTTCCCAGACGCATACAATGATTTCGATTTCCTTAGCTTCTAGCTTCCTAGCTCTGGGGCCATATCCTCCTTGAAGGGCAAGGTCTCACTTAAGCGCATTGTGATACCACAAATTCATATTCAACACACGAATCAAATATTCTCAATAGGCAACCAAACCAACAATTAGGCCTGTTTTTATCCATATCAGGTTAGCAATGCCTGTTCATATTGAGTGCCAACGAAGTTGAGCCTCCTTATAGAACGACCAAAGAATACATACATACATAATTGGTCATTACAACCCTTTAGTCAGGATTACGACCTAGTTTCTCACACCACTTATGTTATGTGCGTTAATTTTTTATACATGAGTGGCGGTCCCTACAGTTTAAAGTCGACTTCGAATGACAGATTTTATTTTAGAAATTTTTCATGGCAATTTTATTTATTCTCAGAGTTATTTTTTCATATTTCCTTTAGTTGGAGATGTCTGATCTGGGTTTGAACCCAGGCCTCACGTCTAATAAGCCAACACACTACCTACTAGACCACGGCGACTCCATTAGACCGAAGAACACTCAGTTTAGCTGAGGTATCGGAGCACCAAAGCTCTGTAACGTGTCAGAGATTGTATACTCTGTATCAGTCTTGGTCAGTTCATAAGCAACGTAATTTGCGATAATATCCTTATGTCCTGGAATTCATATAAGGCTTAACTTTCAATGATCAGTAATTTCCTGAGGAATCTCCGGTATTCACGAAAGAAAACGGATGTTTAGATAACGTTCGTTAGGCTCAAGGATGTATGATGGATAAATTTTGGAACAGCCCTCGTATGTTCAATGTCTACATATGGTTATTAAAGCGATCGTAAACGGTATGCAGACACTATAATAATAAATTAACGAAAATAAATTTATTTAATTAATTTATTTAGTTAGAACATTTAATTTAATTTAGTTAGAACATCTAACATCGTTTTATCGATCAGTATTAAACTTTTTCCATTTCTTTCTGTTACTTTTGTTTAGATTTTCACTTTAAAACACTTTCGTTTTAGAAAACACTAGGCCCTCCTCTATGTAGGCTTTGAATTTAAAGCTGTTATAAAAACAACAACAACAACCACAAGGAATTATTACTTTTGCTAATATTTTCAGAGAAACATGTGTAAAATAAAATCTCCTGTGGTGTTAAATCATAGACAGGCAGCTAAACAAGCAATGACACTAACAAATTTGGCATAAAAAAGCAACAACACTAGGCGTCACTCTTTTTTCATAGACTCTCTGTAATTTTAAAGAGCACAAGTGAGTTTTTTTTTTATACATTCTCTGTTTGGTAAAACGAAAACGAGATAATACAAGTAAAAACATGATTATTAAATAAAAAATAGCTGATCTCTTGGCATGTAGGTTGTTTGTTGGTTTTGTTTCCATACAATAGTGGTTTTGTTTATTTTAAATACTTTCATCAATTTGTTGTTGCTATTGAAAGGAAATTCCTGAAGTACAAAATAAAAATATTATTTGCCTTACATTTACTCAGAGCAAAGGTGAATTTTATTGTCTCTTTATATTCTTTTTGTGAAGCATAACAATTTCATTAACAATTACTGCTAGCCATTGGGTTGGCAGCACAACGGCATACATATGTATGGTGACATTCAATTACACACGGTAGCTAAGTTCTCTCTTTTCAACATTTTATTTACCGACTCCCTTTCGCTCTCTTCAATATAACCAAACAAAAATATACATGTAGGTACGTGTGTATGTATGTCCATAAGTCAAACACAAGCATGTCTAATTAATGCAAAACCAAAAGAAATCAAAAAAGGGGTATTTGTGGACATTTTGCTGTCACCATGTTTTTAGTATAGTCGTGATCGTGTGTATGGAATAATAAAATCGTGTAGAAAAAGTTCCAATAGATTGGCGCTAAAACACAAAAACAATAACAATGAAATGAAAAAAAAAAAAGAATTTGTTACTAAATGCCACAGAAGTAGAAGAAAATCCCTCTAGTTATTGAATCTATTATTGTTTATGAGAAAGAAAAGAAGGAAAAAGAAATAATGAAAATATTGTGATAAAGTGCGGTGGTAAAGATTAATTTTTCCGTACAGAAGGTAAGTACATCTGTTAACTCTGTCTAATTATTTTATATTAAATGTTGCTGACGGCAATATTTTATAGCCAGTCGTTACTATTATTATCAGAATTATCAGTTAGATTCGCCATGTAAAGAAAGTTGCTCATGGTTGTAAAGTGGCCTAACGGTACAGCTGACTACTGCATGTGCATTCGTACTGACGTTTGTTATATTAAATCATTTTCGATGTGAGGTTACC
Source organism: Sarcophaga bullata (assembly GCA_005959815.1). NCBI lineage: Eukaryota > Metazoa > Arthropoda > Insecta > Diptera > Sarcophagidae > Sarcophaga > Sarcophaga bullata. The sequence continues at coordinate 329,140 of QOCX01000065.1, forward strand.
GAAAATGTTCGGCATATTTGGACAAAAGAATTAAAATGTCTTAATGACATGCTGAAACCCATAGAACATGCTCATTTCCCACCTGATTGTTATGCTAACAAGTAATATTGCTGGACATTATTGTCTGTAGGAGTCATTGGTAGTATTTTTGTCCCTAGAAATACCATTGCCAGCAATTCAGAGCGTAATAGCCGTATAATAATCTTAATTTTTTCAGCATGCAAGATTAATAGAAGATTATGCACTGGATCGTATGTGATTCCAACATGTTACCACCAGTCACAAAACACAACCAATTTTGGCTTTATTTCATGTGAAACTGCGAGAACGTTTCATACAATTTGATATCATTAGGCTTCTTTTTGGGAGGTTATGTCAAAAACTGCGTGTACGCGTCATTTTAATTGGATTTGTGATCGGACGATACAAAGCTCAGAGATAAAGTTGAATTACTTCACTGATCAAAGAAAACTGAATTTTTCTTTGGGTTCTTATAAATTTCGACATAAAATGCTATTAAGATCAATAAGTACTTGGATAGGCAACCATAATGAGGAAATTAATTATCAACAATCCCATTATCCCAGTTAAATCTTGTCCAATAAATCCTAAGGAAGCTGTAGATCTTCCAGTACACATGGTAGTGGTAGAACACCCCATTTCCTAGACAAGATTTCGTATTTCTGTTGATGAGTATATTGATATTCTATTCTTCTATGATCATATTCATATCGATTTACATAAGAAAAGGGCTAATGAGCATATCTTCACATTATTAAAGCCATGTTATTAACAGCTTATATTGTTTCAACAGGTTATATCGTTTGTGAGTTAAGGTAGACTTACTGATGATTACTTAAGTACCACTTTTGATTTGTTTGTTTAAAAATGCATTTAAAATATAACACAATTAAAATTGTCCATAAAAATTTTATCATAAAAATAAATCTTAAGGAAGAATACTGATTTACTGTGTGGTGTTTAAAACTCAAGTCATCTTTACTTAAATCGAATTAAAAAATCTTTAAGAAGAATAAACTTTCCGGTTTAATAGGTTTATAGTCCAATGACTGAAGAAAAAAATTAACGTCAGCAACAACGATGTGCTGATACCGATATTTTAAACACTCGGACAAAGTCCGATGTGCTTCGCGTTTACTCACAGTAGAATAAAAAATATATATACTCCAATGACTGAAGAAAAAAAATTAACGCCAGCAACAACGATGTGGTGACATCGGTAATTTAAACACCGGGACAAATTCCGGTGTGCTTTGCGTTTGCTCACAGTAGAATAAAAACGTGTCGTGAAGTGGTCTCAAGAGAGGAGTGTTAGGTGACGCTTCATCGTAATAAAGATGATTTTTTCTATCGTTTCGTAACATTATCGGTTTGGAGAAAATCTTGTTCAAAGAAGGCAAATAATAACGTACGTGCATTAAATTATGGAATTAAGGAAAACATACCGCAATCGGTGGAGAATAAAGAATAAAGCGTTGTTCCATTAGGGCGTTCCTCAAATTCTGATTATGCCGGATGCATAAAAACACGTGAGGTTCCCATTCAGACCCATTGCGTTATTCCATTTTAATTAAAAGCTACTCTGAAGATTGTAGTAACAACGGTTCACTAATGTATGCAGTTATAACTGACAAACAAACCAACAAACATTTGATTATAATATATTTTTTGCATAAGTATATTAAATACATACATATTTTTGGGCATGTGTATATGCATATAAGCAGTATTAAAAAATTATCAGAAGAAAAAAAAATCATTAAAAAATGTAATAAAAAATGCGTCATAAACTCAAATCAAATATTGAACGCATGCATGATTGTTTGAAAATATGTATGTATGTATGTATGTATGTATGTATGTATGTATATATGAATGAGTGCGAGAAGGTACATATTAATTAATTAATAACGTTATAATTGTTTTACGAAAGATAATGATTAAATAATACAAAAAATTAACAACAACAACAACAACAACAGTAAGTAAAAACTAAATTAAAATAAAAAAAATCAGATATGTATTGTCATTATTATTAATTAGATAAAAACAATAACAAAAATAAACAGATAATATTAACAAAAAAAAAAGAAGTATCAAGTTCTAATAATTATAAATAAATTAACAAAAATAATAATCGAAAAGAAAAAAAAAACTAAATAACATCAAAATAGAATAAACAATTTATTTACAATAGAATTTTCGCAAAAAACCACAACAAAAACAAATAAATTATTTTCAAATACAAAAAAAAAAAAAAAATAAAAATAAAAAGCAAAAAAAAATAGAAAAGTAATTAATAAGAGTCTCTTACAATTAAAAACAAATAATTGAACATTAAACATCATAATATCAAAAAGTAAATAATTAAATAAATTAAATTAAATAAATAATTATAAATGCGGAATTAACAATGATCGTTAGATGACTTTTTCAAATTCCAAAAATGGAAAATGGCTTCCTAGAATCCTATTGTCATATCGAAGATTAAACGTAAAGAGTTATTCATTTAATGATTTCAAAAGTAAAGTTGGAAAGCGTGTTATTTCAGGCCCGGAACAACGTACATATTTTTTAAGCGCCGTGAATGACCAATAAATAGGCCATAATAAGCCGTAAGATAGGCGGATTATTCAGCAGCTTCAAATTTATTTACAATCTTGCTAATTGCTTGCATGATAGATCAATTATGACGCCTATATTCAGAAATTATACTCGAAAACTAGCCATGTTAGTGACAAGGAAGGTGTAGAGATGATCAAAAGATATTTCAAAGATTACGTAAATAACCCCACCATGTTTGTGATTTTGTAAATCATTTGTTGTAAAATTTTACGTGTCTAACTAATGTGCTCGTATATTAATTGAGAATGAGGTACTAAAAGTCTGGACTAACAATAGATTTGTTGTTGAAATGGAATTTTTTTTTTATTAATTTTGTTCTGTTAAAAGTTTTTATGGTTGAACTATTTTAGCAGATTTAAAAACAAATTAAAGTTTCAGACTAATTTCCGTCAGCAATAAAAACGTGTTACGTTGATCAATCACAAAAACTATAAAAAATTCGGAGAATTTCGAATCAATCATTTTCACACCTGTACTGTGCGTCAGTTTATGGCACCACTTGCAAAGAAAAAATATGGGGTTTCGTAAATGAAAAAAAAAGAGTTTAAAACTTGTGAAGTTATTACCATAAACCTTGTAATAACAAGGGGACTATTCAGACTGATTCGTCTAGACTTTTAAAATGTCATACTTAACGGCCTTGCTTTGTTTTTATGGAACAAAAAATTCTGGACATTTTAGTTTCTGCGACATTAAGAATACTAACATTAGACTTTTGTATAGGCGACCTGACAACTGTTGCGTGCTCCAGGCTCAGATCAAGGACATATTCGAAGTGGCTTTATGCTTGTTGGGTGGAACCATCCGTGGCTTGTAATCATTAGGCTCTGCATTTCCTGTAGACGTTATTGGTACTATTGTTAAGAACAATTGAGTTTGAGCAGAGATTTCGTGCTTTATTTAAGCTTGACAAGTTAACGCTGAGAGTTAACTGAATCTTTTACTAAATTGTCAATATTAAGCTTGAAGATTCTAAATGGTATTCCGAAAGTACAGAACTAACCAGAAAGTTCGATAGTTATGTCATATTTGGCCAACTGATTTTCTATGGACTTTATTAAACACCACTATGTATAATCTGGTACCGCTCTGCCATCTACTTAAAAAATTAGAGGTCATTATTCTAGCATCTAGTGTCCTGACAGCAATTAGGAAAACATTTCCTAAAGTTTTCCATCTCTTGTAAACAAAAATATCATTAGGATCATTGAAGAATGCAGGACTATGTTCCTTCAATGTTATCATAACTTATTGCTATTTATTTATGAAAGTAAATCTCTCTCCCACAACAATAACAAAAGAAAGTAATTTCAAATCTAAATAGTAAAATGAAAAAAAAAACAAAAACAAATTGTTTTTAATTTTGCTCATCTTGCTCTATAAAATTAATAACAAAGAGCTGAGATTAAAACAGCTGATGTTTAAAATAAAAGAGTGAGAGCGAGAGAGAGAAAGAGAGCTAAACTAAGCTTATTTTTTTTAAATAAAATCACATAAACACGTATACATATATTATTTTAGCACCAAAACAAAAATTACAAGTTGGAAATAAAATGCCAACAAACTTTGAAATCAGTTTAACTAACGCAACTCAACAGTAGAAGTGGTGTCTGTAACAGAGACGGATTTTTAAAAAGCGCTTAAGAAAACGTACGCGGTTTTAAAGATTACAGTGGACGGTACTACAATCAAAAAATGAAATGAAATGAGAAGAAAAAAATTCTATTTCAGAATGTAAAATTCCAAGTAAATAAATTATTCGGTAGAACAAGTGTTTTGTTATAGTTTTATTTACCACAAAATTTAATTATTTTTTGCTTATAAAAATAACAAAAAATAGACCACGTTTAAAGCGTTAGTGAGTGAGTGAGTGTGTGAGTGTATGTGGTGGCTTAATATCTCTAGATTTTTCTTTCAAAATGAAAGTGTCTGACTTAAAAAGAAGAGACTTTCTTGTTTTTAGTAATTTTTATGAACTATTTTGTATACGTTTATTTATTATTGAAAAAATCTCTGAATTTCCTTTAAAAGTGATAAGAAGTGATTGTAATTGTTTGTGAAATGAATATATCCAGTATAAACAAGTAGAATTAAAATCTTTGTTTTTCATTTCATTTTATTTTATTTTATTTTAATACACTTCCCCATACATGATTTTTTTTTCGTATTTTTGTTTTTTTTTCGTATAAAAATTATCTTGTATTTTAGCAGCAATCACTGCTTTTTGTTTTGTTTTTATTTTACACACTCATTTGTTAAATACCAACAACGTGTGTACGTTTTTGTTTTCTATTGTTGCTGTGTGTTTTAATGTTTATACGAGCGTGTGTTTGTGTTTATTTTTTCTATTGTTTGGGGATCATGGAAAAAAATCTCAGCGAATCAGCTGTTTAAAGTTGTTTTTTTTTTCAATATTTTATTTTGTTTGTTTTCATGTTGGATTTCGTTCTCTCTCTCTCTCTGTTATCTCTCTCTTCTTATAGTTTCTGTTGAGAGTTTGTTTTTATTGCTCATTGAAAAGATAAGTCGGTTGGTTGGAAGTTTGTTAAGTACTTAAATGTAAACACATGGTTTTTTTCTGTGACTATGCAAAGGGCCATTGGCTTGTAAGAGAAAACGCAAACGTTAACGAAAACGTTAAATTGTGCTAAATTAACGTTTTTCCTTTTATAAAAAAAATTAATTATTTTTATGTTTTCTTCCGTAATAATAATTGTGGATGAAATTATAATGAAAATGATACATGACAACATAAGAAAAGTTAATATCAATGCTTTTATGTAAACCTAATGTGAACAACTGTATAAGAATGAAAAAATATATGTACGTGATCTAATGATATTGGCATTATGAGAGCACAGAAAGTGGGGGAGGCTTCAAAATTTACGCTTGATAATCGCTGATGTTACTTTCACAATTTCAAAGGTATCAAATAATTTAGGTATCATTTCGGACTCAAAGATTACGTGGAAAAGTAGTACTAGCAAATAGATGGACAGAATGATTTTTAATATAAAAAAAGAAGTTTTTTGATAAGTTCGAACGTATTATAAATAGATTTTATGGCTGAATAAGAGGGATAATACAGATTCATTAACGTGATCGGCTGTTATGGAAGGAGACTGTGGCTACTTCTATGAAATAACAAATGCAGGAGTTGTCCTGGTGTGTTGCCTTGGCGTCCCTACAGTTGCCTTGACGTGTATTCGGCTATATTTTGCAAATGTGGCTTTGAGTAGTTTTTGCGGTATTAATGTACATTCCTAGAATTCTGTTCCATTATTCCCAGACAGAAAAATACAACCAAGTTCTATTTATTGTTGTTGTGATCATTTTCTCAAGAAATTCATTTTAATTTTCGGTAGTTGCTGTTAAAATTGTTTATTTGGTGTGAAGTTTATGCGGCTCTTTTGAAGCTTTTTCTTTCATTTTAATTCACGTCTGATTTTCTAGACATTTCGGCTGGTATATTTTGTCTTGTTGACTCAACTATTTTTCCCTTTCAACTGATTTGAATTTTAAATTTTATTTCGACGAAATATGTCTACTTATCGCTACAGTGTTAGTGCTTTTGCGGCATTCTTTTTTGAAATTAAAATTTTAAAGCCTTTCTACGTAATTATAGTTATCACTAAGTCATTATTGGCAAAAAAGGTTTGACTAACAGCAGGCTTACATTACATCGGAGAGTTTAATTCACCCGAGAATTATTGTGATATTTGTGATCACAGTGATCACGGTTGGCGAACTATAGTGGCATTATAAAATCTGACTTAATCGAACTTTTTTTTTCATTACCTCTATTAAAGGAAAGCTTTAAAATGTTATTTTAGTTTATATGATATTGTTTTTAGTTAAGTTATTAATTTTTTCTTATTTAAATTCCACTTAATATTTCAATTTAAATTTATTTTTTTATTTTTTTAATTTCTTTTTAGATTTTCTTCTTTTTATGCAACAAATGGCTGGCCATTAAACACTTTTACTTAATTTTACTAAATGATTAAATAAATAAACAAATAAAAATATAAAATTAATATCGTCATAAATATTTTTGTTACTAAAGCGTGTTAATTAAATTATAAAAAATAATAATAAATAATAAGGCAAAATAAGATTTTAATACATATAAAATACAATAAAATTTAAAACTTAAAATATTGAAACTAAATGATCTCAAAGAAAAACTTAAAAAAACTATCTACAAGTGTTAAAAAGTAAAAAAAATAAATTTTAAGTTCTATAAATTTATCGTCTTAAAAACTGCAATAAGGACAGTTAGATTTTAAACAAAAATAAAAAAATAATTAATAATCTACAAGAACATCTCTTATAAAAGCATAAACAAATAAAATATTTTACAATCTAAAGTGGGGAAAAATAAATCTTATCTTTAGAAAAATTCTTTATAAATTATACCACAACAACTCTTGGCAAACAAATCAAATCATATGATTTGAGATTTTATTAAAAGAAGAAAAAAAAGAAAAACAAAAATTTTTAGTTTAAAATCCAGTTTAAATTCTCGTGAAATACAAATCATTTTCAATAAAAAAAAGGAAACAGGAAATCCAAACCGAATAATACAATAATAATAGAGAACAACAGGGTGCATTTCACTGACTATTCTACTGAGAGTGCAAGAGAGTCAGAGTGCCTAAGTACATAACTGTTCTTCATTTTAAATTATAGCCCTTAACAAGCAAATCAACTGCAAAAGTAACAACTAAATTATCGCTGTGTGTAAATATTACTGTACTTATCAACAACAACATACAGCACTCACTCATTTATATTTCACTTGTTTTGATTTTATATTCGCTGGTATTGTTGTTCTTACTGTATTTTACTTTAGTTTTTATTTCTGTTATAAAGTGAGAAAAAGCCTGTGTCGACTGTTCGGTTGTTTGATTGGCGTCTGACAAAACTTCAACACTAAACTCGATGTCGTGTCTCTCGCTACATTTAAATCGGTCGGTCAATCAGTCTTCTGAAAACCGTGAATAAAACTTCAACGGAATTTCAATTTATTCGCTGTAATTATCAAACTAAAAGGAAATTAATAAATGAATAAATTAATTAAATATTAAAATCAAATAAATATTATAATAAATAATTTCCAAAAGTTAACAAAAGCTGTTTATTATGTAAAAAGTTATAAACAAACAGCAAAGGTTGTGTAGATATTAAGAATACGCGAATTGTGACAACAAGAACAACTT
>QOCX01000065.1:345393-432437 GCA_005959815.1 Sarcophaga bullata
AAAGAATCTCTACTGGTGGTACCAAAATTTACCGTACATCCAGTACGTGTACAACCAAATGGTACCCCCTTGGACATAGTGCCAGACGACGAGGAGGAGGGCTTAGGCTACACACATACTTTGGTAAGTTTTTAAATAAATTTAAATATTATATTTTAATATACTTTTTTATTAGAATAAAAGATTTCTCATTTAAAATATTGAAGTACTTAATATTTTTGGTACTTTAGAAAAAAAAAACTTTAAAAATTTGTTTAAAAATACCTGGTTGGCTGATTGTTTGCTGAAGGTAGATATAGGAATTATCTTGTCCAATCTAATCCTTTGAGAATTTTGAACTTTTGACAGTGCTTTTATAATTTTATAAAACTTCATTTATATGAGCCTAGTATAGTATTTTTTTGATTTAAATGCTCGAGGGTAATCACAAAATGTACCAGGCAAAAAAAAAAACGAAATTTCTTAACATAATCTTATTTTCCCAGTGATATTTAATAGGTTTAGTCATGTTTGGGAACTCACGGCAATGAACAGACAGATGAGCTTGAGTAGTAGTATTCTTATATGCCGCTGATAGATCCAAAACTTTTTCATGGAGTAGGAAGAGATGTTTGGAAAGCCTAAGTGTGGCTAGGACTTTTGTCAAGTCAAGTGGATTTTAAACAGTTTTGTTGGTTAATTCCAATAAAAAGAAATTTAAGAATATATGTGATCTGATAATCGGCTTTTTGCCCGGCCACTGTAAACTCAAAGACACCCTATAACATGCTGAACTTTGTCAAGACTACAGGTATGAGAGAGAGATTATTGCCATACCCAATAGATTAACGTTTAATATTCAAAGTTTATCCTATAATTGCGTTTGCAAGAGGATAAAGAGATTTTTCTTTAGACTATTTGAGACTATTGCAGCATTCTTCATTTCGAATGCAACCGTGTATAGGGTGTTTAAAAATTTTAAACTACAGATTTAAATTAAATTGTCACGTGAGTTGTATGTATATATGTACATATGTATGTCCATTTGTATGAGTATGTACATACATATATGCGATACAATTAACAAAATGTTATAATGCATAAAGTAATTACGCTAAATAAACTAATTAAGAGAGAATAAATTTATTAAAAAAAAAATAAAATAAATGATATCAGCAGACAGTTCGGTTTCGTTTTGTTTTTTTTTTTTATTAATTTTTTTATTATTTTATTTCGCATTTTTTCGTATTCATCAGAGAACTTAAAGGTAAATGAGGTGTTAAACAAAATATTTAAACAACAGGTGCTATTGAGTAAAAAAAAATATTTTTTTCTTACTTTTTTTTTTTTTTTTGCTAGCGTAGCCACGAGTTGTGTTAAAAAATTGTCATGATTTATAAGTTACAATCAAAATCCATTTTATATGCAAAAAACGTAAAAAAGTATAAAATTAATAAATAAACTGGTATTAATATGTATATTTTTTTCGTTTTAATTTATTGCAAAAATATTTTATTTTCTTTTTTTTAATAAAATTTTACTCTTTTTGTTTTTTTTTTTAATGGAACGTAGTTTAAAAAGAAAAATGTTGTAACCAGTTGTTAAGTAATTTAGCCCTCCTTATTTTTTCGTACATTTTTTTATCACCAAGTATTTAAAATTTAATATTTTTTTTTAATATTTTTTTCATAATTGTACTAAACAAGGTGAAGCCAAATTAGCATTACGCTGTAATTATCAGTATAAATACAAAAAAATGTATTTTGAAAATTTAAAAAAAAAAATTTGTTTTAAAAATGTTTTTAAAATAAAAAAAAGATAGTTAAAATAAAAATAATAATAACTAAAAGAAAGAAAAATATTGCACAATTATAAATCATGATAAAGAAAAATTTCTTAACTGCCAAGAGATGTATGCTTGTCTTCTTCTTTTAAATTAGAAAGAGGGCAGTGTGAACATGACAACTTCACTTACCTTCACTTCATTCTACTAAATGTGTTAAATACAAAAAGCAATAAATGAAGTCTTATTAAATCTAAAAGCAAAATCAAATTCAAAGCAAAAAAAAAACAGTACAAAATCTGATTAAAATTTCAACAAAATATGCGAGTGGAATAAATTAATCCATCATTATTAAATTGTTAAACACATAAATTATGTTATAAACTGAGGTTTTTTCGTCTTCAACCATAAAATATTAAATTTTCTCCACTCCCCTTGACCAATTCATTTGGCACTTTTAGATTTTTATTCTACCGTTATAAGCGTACCTAATAAATCAAAATATTTGAAATAAAGTATCGATCGAGTTTGATAGTCACTCCATACTACTTGTACTAAGAAAAAAAATTAAAAAAAGACAATAAAAACAATAAAAAAATACTTCAAATAATTATTTACGTAGGCATTGTTTTTTTTTTACAAAAAATAATTTTTTTTCGATTAGAATGTTCCAATTTTAAAGTGATTTTCTTTTAAGAGTCAATTCAACAGTGGGTACCCAATAAACTAACACCCTATTTGTTTTAATTCTGATCCAGAAATATAAAAAAATCAATCAACTTTTTTGAAAGAAGATTTATTTTATTTACATCGGTTTATTTTGGCAATATTGATCCTTCAAATATTTATTGTGTTTCTTTATCCATCTTTCTTTCAAAATACAAAAAAGGTCATGAACCTTTAAGTACTTCGATCAGCAGAGAAAGAAAAGAACACCAACATCATGGTTCTTTATAACTGCCACCACATTAACTCAGCATCACATCACATTCTTATTATATTATGCTCACAATGATAATAAAAATGATCGTTATTATCCTAATAAAACCATTATTTACATGATATTACAAAGAATTTTTACTTACAACAACAAAATAATTGTGATGATAATAAATATTGAAAATTGTCATGCTTGTTGTTATTGTTATTTTTGTAATGCGATTAATAAATTTTCTTTATGATGGAAATGTATGAGAATGAGCCTCTCTTTGTGTGTGGGTGTGGGAGTATGAGTGCACATAATCAACGTCATCATTATTGAAAAACGGTGCGTATTGGTTGGCATTCCTAAAAAAAGACTGAAGACTTATGATGATGATGAGTCGCATTAAAATGCTTTAAAGCCGAAGAATATTTTCATGTTTATTGTAATTTGTACCGTTTAGTTGTGTTGTTGTTATTGCTTTGTTGTTGTTGTTTTATTGCTGTTATTTAATGGCCTTAAATTGCATTATTATTGTAATGTAATCTGAATCTATGCCATTTAAATGCCAGAAATGATCACGCAGCATAATTTACCCACAGCACTGTAGTGAAATTATAGCACAGAGTAATTAAACAGAACGAAAGTTTAAAAATGTTTTAAGATCTTTAGTGCAAAACGACTATTGCTAAAACGGGCCACTGGGTACACATGCCCGGATTTTAGGAATATGTATCTCATAACGACTTCTTCTGTAATCAGAATAAATTGGCTTCACATGTCAAACCAAAGATAATTTTGATAAAATTCTCACCAGGATGGTTGAAAAATGTCAACCATATAATACAGAACCTTTTAGGTTTCAACTTTTTGAGGCCGCTGAAAATTTAGCCTTTAATCTCAGCTGGCGCGCTCTAATTTTCTTAAAGCAATCTTGTAGAGAATATAAGTACCCAAGATCTCTTGTTCATGCAGTAATTCGTTTACGCAAGTTATTATCGTTTGCGGCTGCTAATTTTACTGTCATCACTGTAACGAATTCGTAATTTGTTAAAATGATTTATTTTTAACAAACTTCCGTTTTGCGCTGTTGTAATGAATATCAAAAGGGATTTTAATCAAATCGCAAAAAAATATGTAAAGCAAACCGAATTTATATTTTAATACTCAATAAATACTTAGGTGTAAGTAGCTAATTTATTAGCGTTCTGTTTATTGTGTATTGGTAGCACTCGTTTGAGTTAATTTTTGAAAGAATATTGTAATTTGTTTAAAAAATTTTTTTTTGTTACTCTTACTATTTATAATTTTGTTAATTTGGCCCTCTTCTCTTCTCTTCTCATCTTTTTATTTCTTTTGTTCTTAAACTTTATTATAATAATTTATAATTAAAAAGTAAATATTCATTGAATATTAATAAATAATTTTATATAATTTATGGCAGCCTAAAAACTATAAAATTTAGACCAACTAGCATAGTTTCCCCACTTATAAATAAATTATTTGCTTACAAATAAAATTTATTTTTGTTTCAATAATATTCATAAATTATTTAAGATTTAGCTTGAAATAAGAACATAAATTGTTTGTTAAACTTCAATTAATTAAACTAACAAAAACAATGGACGATAATAAAAGCGATCAACATCAACCGTGTAACAATTATTTATTAATTTTTACGGTTTTCGATTAGTTTTTAAAAATATATTTTGTTATAAAAAATTACTTAGGAATTAATAAAAGAAAATATTTTCAAAGCAATTATAAATAATTTTTTTTTAATTACTTTCTCATTAAAAAGATTCTGTTTATTGATTATTTTAGCGTTTTTTTTAAATTTCTGTAGCAGGCAATGTTGTTTAGTCACAAAGGTTTTTGTCTTCACTATCTCTTAAATACATTCACACGCGGTTGTCATTCACGTTCTCTCTTGTTTTCTCTTATACTCTTAAATAAACATGCTTATAGTTTAACTCTTAAGAAACCACTTGACTACTTTAATTTAAAGACCGTTTAATATTTTGTTTGTTTACATTTGTTTTTTTTTTTGTTTACGGTCAATCATTTATTTGTTTTGATTTAATTTCCTTCATTATTGTTATTACTTTTGTTATTGTATTATTAGTTTATAAGTGTGTTTGTTTTGGTTTTTGTTTACATACCCTGGCAGGCAATGATAAGAATAACATACACATACAAACATACATATTTGTTTACATTTTTATTATTTTGTTGTGGGTCGGTTGGTGAGTTGGCTGGTTTGTTTGTTTTCATTTACAACAGGTAGTTTTGAAGAGGCAATATTTTGAGAATAAAAGAAAGAGCAGACGTGAAGTCAATTGTATTTTACATATACATACAGAGAATATTAAAGGAAAATGTGAATAGAAAGTAAAAGAGCTCACAGCTGTAAATTGTATATTTTTAACAGCTACAACTTCACACACGGATGAGAATCATGGAATGTAGCTGGTTCTGAGCTCAGAAAATTAGACTTTTGTCAATCGATGCCTGAGACGAATACAGTGTTTTTGCTATCCAAACACTATCGAAAAACTCGTGCAGACTCCAATTGAGATAGAGATTCGAGCAGAATTGCAATTGATTGGAATTCCCAGAGAACACCTAAGTCTGGTTTTGTCAATTGCAAATAAAGGAAGTAAGAATCCTTTGTGAAATGAGCAGAAAAAACTTGCAAATTTTTTTTTTACAGATTATGTATGCCGTGTTAAGTTTTTTGCTTTTAATCTTCTTCGGTTCCATTAAGTGTTAATCTTTTCTTTTTTTTAACAGTTTTTTCTTTCTTAAATTAATTTGTCGATTTAATCCTTTGCTACCGACTCTTTCGCTTTGTCGGTTGTCGGCTTTATTTCTTAAAGGTTTCTTATTTATTTTTCCGATTTCAATTGACGTTTTTTAACTGCCATAATTATACTTTAAGGATGGTGTTACGGCGTTTTGTTTGCTCGTTTGTATTTATTTTTGGTATTAACGGTGAATATGAATTGGTAGTTTTTAATTAAATTTGTTTATTAAACATTTGCGTAAGCGATTATTACTGTTGGTTCTATTTGTTTAATCAATTTTTTGTTGTTGTTATTCGTTCCTCTCTGTATCTCATATCTACTGATACTGCAGCTGTAGGTGTTGTATCACATCTATTTGGCCAAATGGCTTCTACTTGTACTCACTTACTCTTAAGTTGGTGAATGTCGGGTAAAGGGAAGAGGGTGTTTTAAGTAGAAAAAGAAAAACAATTTCTACAGTTTTTCTCGTGTGACAATGTTGGGGACAAAATACAATTTTCAGAGTCAATTCTTCTTATTTTTTTGTTGTGCTTTTTGGCAACGAATCGTACACAACGTTTAAACGCATTTTTGCCATTACCAGTGCTTCTTGACTTGGCTTTGTTACGCTTAACTTTTCGTGTTTTAAAAAATTTTTTATATTTTATTTATAATTTTTAAAATTTATCATCAGTTCAAGTGATTCTTCTCCTAACGATGGCATATGAGTGTTTTAAATAAAAAAAAAATATTTTTCTAAACGGCCAATAAGAATTTGTTTACTATTTAAAGGTTTTAAGGATTTTTTTGAAATTTAATAATATTAAAAATTAATTCTTGAAATTCAAAAAAGTGGAAAATTAAATAAAATCAAAAATTGTTCTCAGCATTCACAATGGCAGTGGAGTTAAATGGGAATGTTCTTACAGGAAATGTAAGTAAAAATAATTTATAACTGAGATATGCTTTTATAATTAAAGGACTATTGTTCCAGGAACAATTTGAGAAAGAATTGTTACTGAACCCCCTAGCCTGGTAGCAAAATGAAAATTTTTTAATTTTTCTAATAAGGAGGCCTATTTACTTAGTTATAAGCATTTGAAATAAATTGACTTTTAAGACATTAATTTCGATAATTGAGGCGTACTTAACACATGTCTTAAAGGCTTTGGCTTCAAAATATACTAGAAGTAAGTTTAAATTGGAATAAATTTGGAGTCGCCTTAAAAAGCATAACCTTCTTGAGTCCTATAATATGTATAAAAATTGCCCATGCTCCTACGGCTTTACAATTGGGGTCCATTGTCTTCTATCCGCTACAAGTAATAAAATACTTCATTCCACATAATATACTGGAGGAGTAAAGGCCTTGAATACTTTTCTATTTGAATGTCTATTTTCTAATTATACCTAGACTAGAAGAGAACTTACTTTTCTTGATATTGTAGTTAGTTAAACTAATTAGTCATGGCTAAAGTTTTCCTAAGCTTTTAAAAATAATTCAAGTTGACTAAAAATATCATCGAAAACACTTGTTTCAATAATGAAAACAAATTAAAAATTTTTATTTAATTACTTGCATAATTTGGACAACAATTCTACGGTTATTTTCCAGCAAATAATTTTTTTCTACTTTTTTCATTTAAAATTAATATACGAATTCATAACCATTGAATTAAAATAATAGAACCTGTAGGTTCAGGTGTTTCGCGGTTTTTTAAAATTAATCCATCATAATAATTTTTAATTTGAAAGAAAAAAAGTTCGTTTTTTATAATTTTATTGTTAATCCATCATAATAAAAATTCGTTTGTTTTTGTATACATAGAATGATAAGCGAAATATTATTGAATTGGAAATTAAAAAGCAAAGAAAAACAATCTACAATACCTTTTTGCCCACCACTTTAGGGGCTAAATATGGTCAGCATTTGTAGGATTGTAGCTATTGAACGATCTACTAAATCGATGTTAGTTTAGCTTTCTTCGGCCTTATACATCCAATGTGACCTACAATCGCTCTTAAACATGAGGTTAGTAACAGAGTACCGATTTGTATAGGATTAACGTTTCATACCTCCTTAAAAAGAGAAGTCTAAAATGATGCAATTTCATCATTTAATTTGGAATGCCTACAGAAGCTGTAAAAATCTTGCACAATAGTTTTTGAAGTTATGGAAGTAGACGGGATTGAAAGAACCATTTCCCCAGTTTTTAGCTTTAGAAACTTTTGCACAATTTTCAACTGTCAGCCAAGAATATCATGCATTTAAGTTCTATTATCAGGAGCTGAAGATAGTTTCTATATAAACACCTTCTCTTGAAGAACTCTATCTCAAGGTCCTTGCTACTCTTTTACTCTTTTCTTTCGCACTCAAGCCCTCTCTAGTCTAAACCACTCTATTTTAACATTTCTAGACTAAAGTACTCCAGTATTTTCTAGTCTAGTTATTCTGTTTTAGCCTATTTTTATCTCTACTCTATTCTAGCTTGTTTTAATTACTTGACTATCTCAGGACTGATATCGTCTATTTCTCTTTAGTATAGCCTACTGAAGTCTATTGTAGTCTAGTCTTCTCAAGTCTAATCTACATGATCTGCTTTATTCAAGCCTACTGTACTAAACTCATGTTACAACCGGTCTGACCTGCAATACTTTTTTGTACTGTAATCCAATCCAGTCATCTATTTCACTGTACTCGTCTACTGTATTTTAGTCAGTACTAAGTCTATTTTATTCTAGATTTTTCTAGATTGATCTAATCTTATCTCGTTAACTGTAATCCACTCTAGTCTGTCCTTATCTATTCTATTCTAGTCTCTACTCTACAAGTATTCTACTGTAACTTGCTCTAGTTTAGTCTAACCTACCCTAGCCTGTTCTAGTCCAGTTTAGTTCACATGTCTCTATCCTGAATACTATGTCTTCTTACTACACATCATTTAAGCTTTCCCATCTCTGGTATTTATTAAACCATTGGAAACTTTCATTAATTATACATGTTTTCTTCCTCTTTTTTTGTTATAAAAATTTTTGTTTTCGTTATCAATAAATAATAATAGAAAAGGCCAAATTAAATAAACAAATGCTCGCTAATTATAATGAAAGCCATACAATTGAAATAGAAAAAAATAATTTTTTTTTGAAACTTTAAAATAGAAAATGAAAACAATAAAATCAGCAGAGACAAAAACCATTTGTTTAGTAAAGTGAATTGTTGTCAAAACTAAAGCAAAAGAATAGTCAAAGTTGCGGATTGGATTGGTGTCATCGTAGCAAATTCAATCTGCAGGCAAGATGTGGAGTTAGTGTTTTTTCTGATCTCTGTCCTCACGGGACATTGCCTTATATGCTATAACAGTCAGCTAGGCTATTCTTTTGTAATTTCTACAGAGACAACGACTTGAAGGAAGATCAAGCCACTGTCTGTCACTTAATGTTTTAGTGCACAATAATTGGATGAACGCGTGTAAGAATATTGGAAATCCCATTGTTGACATCTCTGACGGAGCTGTCGGAAGTTAGAATCAAGTAACATTGCCCCGCTTAGAAGACGGTCTACGTTTTGTAATGGTGCGCAAAAGCACCTTTTTAGTTAAATGCAGATGAATACGATAACACACATAGACTGCCCTAAGTGTAAAGAATTCTTATGTATAAATTTCTTTTATTTCTATGCTCTCCTAATTTTAATATGATTCTTTTTTTTTAGTGATTTCTGTCAACAATTAAGACTTTTTTAGTCAATGGAGTAGAGTTGTTCATTTTAATATTTTTGCTGTCAATTTAATTGATTGAAAACATATTGTTTAACCAGCATCTAATTCAGTTGTGCCAATTGAAATGTTTGCACAAATAAAAAAAGTTTAAAAAGGTTCTGAATACACACATCACGTAGACAAATAATAATACAGGCAAAAATTATTTGAAATTTGTTGTCGAAGTCTCATTGAAAAATTAGTTAATTTGAAAGCCAGATCACAAAAAAGCCACAAAAAAAATCCATAGAAAAAAGGGTGTTGAAGGCTGTTAATGCAACTTCTCCCTTAACAATCTAAGTATATTTGGGAAATCATTTCTTTTTCTTTTTTTTCAATTCCTTATGGATTTGAACATTGTTTTTCCATTTTTTTACACTTGATTTACTGTGTTATTTGTGTTTTTTAATGCCATTTAACACCTATTTTTTCGTTCAGTGTAGCAAATAAAATTTCTTTTATAGGCGTTAAATGGTAAAATTAATGAATTTAATAACAAAAAAAAATAAACAACGAAAAAAATGGAAAAAAAATAGTAGAGAAAAGATGTCGATGCCGCTACTATTTACATTGTCTGTCTGCATATCTATCATTCGTCATGATTATAATAAACCACACTCTACTGTAGAGTAGAGATTATATTGGATGTAAGCCGACGTTGTCAGCAGTCTTAAATTTCAATGTTGTTCGTTTAAATTTCAATGTTTTATGCAATTACAGCTGCGTAGAACTCTAAAAGCTTATTTCACATCCGATCCGAACACGCAATGCTCAATATTCTTGTGACCAGATAACGCCTTTTTTCGCTTAACATTACTTGCGATTTAATGTTTAAAAAGTATTTCCCGGAAAAAGAGAGGGAGTTGATGAAATAAATATTCAGGACGTATATTGAACTTGGTACTCTCGCCTGAGGCACTACAACGCAAAGGTTGTGTCGTAGAATAGAGTATTGTCTAGGCGATCTTTATGGCCTATAGTTTGTTTTCTTTTATATTTGTCTTCGTTTGACTTGATTTAATTAAATCACTTGTGAAATAAAAAAAAAAAAGAAAACTTAGATGATATGCGCTGAGATATATGGGGTATGCTGTGGAATTGGATTGTTGAAAAAAGAGATGATACATGCTTGAGGAGAGTACATGTTAATAATTTAACACTTCTGACTCAATTTAATTTAATTTCAGCTCAAAGTTTTATTTCTTTCTTTTGCACATTTTAAATTCCATTATAAAGTATTATCCAAGACAATTTAAAAGAATAAAAAAAAAATAAGAAAAAATGTAATACAGCCTCCATATGTAGCCGCATTTAAGTGTGAGTCAAATAAGTCTTTCTAGGCCTGGGGTTAAAGATCTTTCAACGGCCAACAATGAGTAGAAATTTTTAAGAAGGAATTGAGTTTTAACTCATATTTTTGGATTGAAATTTTAACCCAAATTGATTAAGAAATAAAAACGAAATGGAATTAAAATTTTCAGTTGAGCTGGAAACGTTGGAATGTTTAAAACGATTTTTTTATGAAAAAAGAAAAATTAAATAAAAAACGGATAAAAAAACGTCAAAAAGCCATTAAAAATGTTTCATAATTTTTAATTAAAATTTAATAAGAAAAAAAAGACCAACAACGACAAATTTTTAAACAACTTTATGCTACCCCCGGGGGTTGGTTGTGTGTTATAAAGTCAAAAAAAAAAGAAACAAAAAAATTCCATTTTTTTTCTTGTCAATTGGATACAATTGTTGTTGTATTTTAAACATTCATTTAAACGATATTCAATAACGTAACGTTTTCGTCTATAATTTATTTTATTAACGACTTTAATAATAAAACAAACAACAATTAAAACAATAACACAAGACAAAAACAAAAACAAAGTAAAATCAACCCATCATTTATCGATTATTATTTGGGAAAAAATAGAAATTAATTTAAAAAATGGTTTATTTACGCGATAGAGAACGCAATCGTGAACGCGATCGCTTAAAAGAACAAGTCGAACAACGCATCATACATGATGAGGAATTCGGTGAAGAAAATGTCGAACAAGTCGATTCAGAATGGGCTGATTTTGAAAAGTTCATTCGTGAATTACGCCAACGACGCAGCAGTACCACATCGATGGAGGAAGAATTGCGTCATGTCCAACGACAGCCACGCATTAAGTCACAAGCATTTTATCCTTGTCCACCACCAGCCGAGCACGGTCGAGATTCAGATTCATCCTCAGATGATGATGATCCTTTTGGTTATATTGATACGATTGTAAGCATTAAAGAAAATCTATTTACATTTATTATTTATTTTTAAAATCTATATTTTAAAAGTAAATAAAAAGTTTTTCTTTAAATTTTTTAATATTTTACAAAAAGATGTTCAACTAAAGAAAAAAATATTAAAAATTCGTGTTAAAGATAAAAGAATTGTGTTTTAGATAGCCTAAGTGGGAAAAATTATTATTATTTATCTTCATAACATTAAATGAATATTTCTCTGTGCTGAAATGTGTAAATACTTCTGTAAAAATCTATGGTCAAAAACAAAATGCAAGTCTAGAAAATTTGAAAAAGGAAAATTAAAGCATTTAGGTTCACGTGTTGGTTAATATTCAAAATTCTCGCAACCCACAGTGAAAAGTAAAAAATATATTTCTATACGTACTCAGTTAAAATTTAACTTAAATGCACAAACAAACTTTGCTTTAAGTTGGGCCGGTTGCACTTTTTTAATATTTATCGTTGTCGTCAGCCATCTTCCTTTATTCTTGAATTGGTAAAAGGTGCGACATCAGTAAAAGGTGAGACCCTACTGTAAATTACTTTTGCAGAGGTTGTAGATCAATTAAGAAGAATGAGAATATTGTCTACTTTATTTGCTAATATCCGTTGCTGGCTTAAACCAAACTTGTAATCGTTTGCCTTTTCTAGTTTAACAGAAGTATCGTTACATGATATGAAATCGATTACTAAATTAATTACAAACTTTAGAGCTGATTTTCAGCTTAAATCTAAGAAAGAATCTGAAATATAAACAGAATAAAGAATTTTCTTTTTGTTTCTCAATGTAATCCTATTTTCTCAGTGGTAAGCTTTGATACCCTGCTTACAGTAACAAATAACTGCAGACTGTGTTCCTTAAATGGGGGCATATATTTAACTACTTGAGGCTTTTTTTCAAGTTTGGTTAAATCTAACGAATGGAATAAGTGTTAAGGATATGAACATTGATTTTAATCTTCTGTTTTGGTTTAGGTATCCGTATAATATATATAATAATTAATTAATTAATAATAAAAATAATTAGGCTTTCTTAGCCTACCAAGGCTTCTATGCGACATGTCCTATAATAATAGGAATCTGCATTGTGTTATTCAGTATATACATTTAAATTTCTATCTATTAAGTTTTTGTTTTATAATTTGTTTTTTTTTGTATTTAATTTTATTCAATATTTTTTTTGTTGTTGTTAATTTTTCTTTTTAAAATTGATTTTTCTTTATTTAACAAAAATATTGTTTAAATTTCTAATTGTCCATCAATATTATGTTATCAGCACAATTATTTAAAAAAAATTAAAAATATTAAATATTCTTTCTATTTCATTGCTTATTTATAATCAATTAACACGTTTTGAAATACCTGTTTTTTGTTTGATTTGTTTGTTTGCTTCCGAAAATATTTATGAAAAGAAAAAAAGAACGCCCAACAATTGAATTTTATTTTCTTATTCACAATAATTTTTATTGCCCGTAAACTCATGAGATTTCTTTTAATATATTTTTTAAATAAATTATAACAAGTAAATAAAACAAAAATAATTATTAAAACATCTACAGCCTCTTTGCCACAATTTAAATTTTTTGTGAAAGAAAAACGATTTTTAACACCTTCAGTTCAAAAGGCAAGAAAAAATTAGAATGATTTCTCTGAAATAAAAAAGAAAAAATTATGCGGAATATGAATGCATAGATGACAGATGAACTGCGTGTGAATGAGTGAGGGGGCCTATTTCTGTTTTAAATCGCATTATAATTGCCCACAAAGAGATTTAAAATTTTCTCTCAAAGAAAATATTTCTTTGGTTTTCACATTTTCTGGTGTTTTGTCTTTTTTTTTTTTGAATTTGATTTTTATTGTATTTTGTTTAAAAGCAACAAAGTTTTGTTGGCATTAAAAAAAAAAAAGAATGAAAAACACTCTGAGTGTAAGTAAAACGTTAATGAAAAAGAAAACCAAGTTTATTTTGTTTCTTTTTTTTGTGTGGTTTCGTTCTGAATGAATGTGAAAGGTAAAGAGGGCATGTTATGAGTTTCGAATATTATTATTTTTATTTAATTAAAATATTTACAATATATGTAAACAAACATATTTGAGGTGACCAGGTAGTATTTTTAACCACAGTATTGGATACCTAAATAAGCCCTGTAGAAGGATATTAAATAGATAGAAAAGAAATAATTTTAAAATTCCCGATATTATTTGAACATGTTAGGATCTAGAGCATTAGATTACTTTTCAGAACCGATTGTACTGTGAAATCTGTTTTTTGTAAGGACGTGCTTTATATCTTAAATAGAATGAGAACTACCTTTTGTTAAAACAATTTTCTGTTATTTAATTTTAAATATTTAAGATATTTCAAGTATTTATCAAGCCTGTGACAATAAATATTCGTAGTTATTCTTCTGACCCGAACTGTTAAATTTGAAAACAATATTGAGAAAATAATGTTCACCGTTTATTGAAACTTTGAGGTTTGCCCTCATGAGGTTTTTTCTGTTTCTTTTTTTTTTTTTTTTTGTTTTTGAAACAGATGCGAAATTCGAAATTGCAATGCAGACACCCAGACACACTGCACAGTATAACAAACATTTAAAAAAAATGTTTCTTTTTGAGATTCTTTTTATATTTATACATTTCTACCCATTATTATTATTATTCTTATTTTTTTTTTATTTTTTTTCGTTCATTTCTTTTTCGATACTTCTTGTGGTCTTGTTTTTTTTTTTTTTTGGTGCTTGTTTTCTTTCTTTTTTTTGCTTTTTCTCAATAATAATTTTCCACCATGAAGAATGAGTAAAAATGCTTAACGTATGTTTAGTTTTCGAAAAGTTTTCGCAAATATTAGAACATGTAAAAAAAAACAAATGAAAATTTTAATGCAAAATTATGAAAATTTTAAAACATAAAAAGATGTGCTTTTTTTTATATAAAACATTGAAAAAAGCTTGTGATTAAAATATAATAAATTTATAAACAAAAATAAATTAAAAGCAAAAAAAAAACTTTAAAATGCCTTTTAAAATTTGTTTCAAAATGAAATTAAATAAATTTATGTAATACTACTTATAAGCCTAAATAAAAGAATGGAAAATAAATAATCAATAAATAGTGAAAATATTATGCCTCAATTTCATAGATTTTAGGTCAGTTGCAAAAAATAAATTTTTTAAAAGAAAAAATATAAAATTTATAAATTAAAAAAAATCGCAAAAATAATCAGAATCTTATAACGGAAAATAACCCGAGAAACTAGATTTTCAAATTGATAAAAATAAAATTTAAAAAATTATTCAAAATGTGTACAACATTTCTATATTTTTAATAATAAAAATTTAAAAAGTATATAAGAATATAATAAGTATATATAAAGTATTAAAAATAATTTTAAAAATTTGGTGAAATTAAAAAGTAAAAAAATTGAAAAAAAAATTCCAATTTTAAAACCTCGAAAAATCGGCTCTAAAAATTTCGTAAAGATATAAAATAAAATAATTAATATGATAATAATTAAAAAAATAAATACATAAAAAATATGTAAATTACAACAAAAAAAAAAAGAAAAAATTAAATGCTAACCAATAAATTTATTTTGAAAAATTTTTAATATTAAAGAATAAAACTAAACTCAAAAATATTTATACAAATTCATTGATTTGCTGTATTTATATAAAATAATTGTTAAATAATCGATTGAGAGTAATAATTCATAAAACGAAACTTTTAAATTAATAAATTAAATTTTTTAAATGAAATAATAGCATTTTTGATAAGATTTAGAAAAACTCGGATATTTTTTTAAATATCAGGATATTAATTATTTAAAGAAATGTAAGAAATTCTAATGTACACCACCGTTAGGAAAATAAAAAAAAATTTTTTAATAAAAAAATTCTAAAAACAATTTAAAAAAAAAATAAATCTATTTCAAATCTACATCAATTTTTAATAATATTTTTAATTAAAAATATAATTAAATTAAAAATAAAACCGGAATCTAGGAAAATAATACCCAGAATTTTAAATCAATTTTGTTAAATTTTACAAAATAAAACTTTATTAATAGTAATAAAATCACATTCGATATAAAAAAAAATTTAATAAACGTACTAAAAACAAATTAAGATTGTATACAATAAATTGGAAAAATATTCCCCTAATTTACAAAAGATCTCAATAACACCAAACAAAAGATTTAAAATTAAAAAAAAATTATAAAAATTATTAAGAAAATATTCTTTTTTTAATTAAAAATAATAAAGATACTAAAAATAGTTTCAAACTAAACACCAATCCCATTCAAAGTTAAAGCCAAATATATACAAAATAACAACACAATAATAATAATAATAAAAATTCATGTGACATATTTCAGCAATTGTAGTTAGATTATGCGCCAAATAAATTTCAAAATTTATTTCAAATAATAAAATAAAAACAACAAAATAAAAAACATAAATAAAACAATGTAATTTATAATTAAATTAAACGTCAAAATAAAACAAATTTTTTGCAACAAAAGAGGAAACAAGATTTTTAGAAGTGAAAGATCTCCTCTCTCTCTCTAATTAAAAAAAAAAAAAAAGAAAACAAAAGGGAAAACAGAAAATGTTTTGCATGTTGAAACTAGGTGCATTTATACTGCATCACACAAAAATAAATCATAATTTTTTTAAAAATAATTTAACAAAAAAAAAAAAAAAAAAACACAATAAAATTATAAAAACAAATTGGGAATTAAAAAAAAAGAGAAATATTAAGAAAAAAAAAACAAACCAAATTAAGGCCATTTTACATTAGAAAAAGAAGGAAGGAAATAAAATTCAACTTTTTCGTTGTTTTTTTTTTAATGTGTTTTCATCGGCAATTTTCATGTTTAAAAAAGAACCTTCGCTTAGCATCGAAGATGAATACATACGCGAATATGCCTTCGAGCCGGAGTTGTTAATCAATCGCGATGATTATTTAAAGCAGGAACGTCAAACGCCCGCAGAATCGGCTGCAGAAACTGCGGCACGCTTAGACGATACCACCGCTTCAGCGTATTCGCGTCGCATAAGTTCCGATAGTTACAATGAGTACAAGAGCCAAGTTGAAGTTGAGATCGAGGCTTTTTATCATGTAAGTTTGTAACTTTTGTAGTTGTTGTTGTTGTGTTTTTAAAAGTGGAATCATAGCTTTAGCTGTGGGTATAAAGTTAATTTAGAAATTTATAAAAGTTCCTGAAAATTGATTGATCCTTTATGTGTAAATTTGCAATTGGTTTTAGAGAGACGATGTAATTGGTTTGAAAAAAAAAACAAAAACGTTAAAGTGCCATATTTGGCAGTAACTTCAGACTAAAGTTTGCCATCCTAAATAAAGTAATTGGAAGCAATTAAAAACTTATTCTATTCTCTGAAAGCTGCGATCTGTCCACTTGAGAAATAAAAAGTCTGCATGGCGGCTTTCTTTACTGGGTACTTTTAAGTATGTTCCCTTACCAAAACTACCTCATGCAATAAAGCCAAAATCGATAGTATAGTGTAGACATACCATCCAGTCCATAATTTTTAATTGCGGTTCAAAAACAGTCGGTTATGATAAGACCATATCGGTCTGAATTGAGCGTAACTTCTCTTCCGGGGTCTATTTTGATAAAATACGGCTCATTAACGTGCCCAAACCATAATACTTACCAAACGGTTGCCAAGCTGTAGGTTTTCTATATTCACTTATACGTTATCCGAAACTTCACTTACGCAATATCCACTATGAGACAATTTTGCTTGTTAACGTAACCATCGGGTATCAAAAAAGCGTCATCGTTGACTAAGTTTTTATTGGAAAACTCAACATTGTAAGCCAGTTGTTTTAGCACTCAATCAGCACATGTATATACGGCAAAACGCAGAATTTGTTTCAAAGTGATCATCAAAGTCGTCGTAGTGTAGTGGGTAGTATGTTGGCTTACTAGACGGAGCGTTCGTGAATTCAAACCTAAGCTCTGATGTCGCGAACTAAACGAAATATGTAAAAATATTTCTTGCGGCAACTATTCCTCAGAAGTCGTCTGGCAAAAACTCTGAGAGTAAGTAGTCGAGGTTAAACTGTAGGTACTTGTGCTCTGTGATAAAATTAACAAACACAACATGGGCGGTGGGAGGAACTAGGCTGTAAACCTGACTGAAACCTGTAAAAGCCATTTGAGAAAGCAGAGTAGTAGAAGGTTGGCAATGTAAATTTTTCGTTAAATTTTTTGTGCCTTTTTACGAGGCCTGTGTTTAGAAATTGTGGGTACATTGGCAAGCGATTAGGTGAAAAATTTTACTCAATTCTGAAATACTTTAATAAATTTGATTGAAATTTGAGTTTGAAGTTTGGATTATGAAATCATCAATGCTTAAGAAGTTTTTTCTTTTTTCAATAAAATTTTAGGTAAATCTTTATACCTGTTTGCAATGCGACTATTTTTTTTTATTTTACACGTGAAACATTTTTAATAGTAATTTTGAGAATGTCGTAAAGCCATCCTCTTCATAATAAAATGAAAGTAGAAATTTATTTTTATTAAATTAAATTACATTTAAATATACTTGTGCATGTGTATTGATGCAATAGATAAAGCAAAAATTTAATAATAATGCCTTAAAAACTACTTGAAAAATACTTATTCTCATTTCTTAATATTTGACTGTTGCTATTGTTGTTGTACTTTGTATTTGTATCTGTCACTGCCATTGCTAGCGTAGGTCTTGGATGTCCCCGAATAATTCTTTTTTTTTTTTTTTTTTGTGTAGTCTTCGAAATTCGAAATATTTTATAGACGAAATGCCAACACACATTTATTCAAAACTATTTTCAAATAAACAGTGGAAATGCATTCGAGACAAATATTATTAAAGAAAACCAAAAAAAAAAAAAAAATCCGTCTGCTATAAAAAAGGAACTTTGCCAAGAAAAAAAAAAATTATAAAAAAATATAGAAAATAAAACAAATGCAGACAAATGAGTAAAATAATAAATTTATTGCAAAATTATTGTAAATAAAATCAAAATAAAATAATAAACGAAATACATACTCTTACACAGAGTGTAATCACATTCAAATTTGGTATTCTTTCTTTTGTGTTTATTGCAAATAAAATAATTTTTTTTTTTCAATTAATGAATTTCAAATAATGAAAGAAGACCTTAATTGGGTGTTAATTGAATTACTTATTGGTTTACTCTACAAATGATTTTTTTTGTAATTAAATTGTAATAATGTATTTATCGTTTAAGAACAAACGCTGATTGAGAAATAAGTGTGATTTGGTGGAAATTCTTACATTTAAAAATAAAAATATCATTAATTAAAGATTGTAATTGGCAAATCTCCTCAATAAATATTCGTTTAAAAGATTAGGTTTAGTTAATTTCCAACTAAGGTAATACCATTATCCTCCAGACAGTTTAGCAATGCGTCTCATACAATAGGACCAACCTATTGAGATAGTAATCCAATTAGTAGTGTAACGTTATAAAATATAGAAATAAATTAAAGACACAGGCCCTACTAAATGATTGGATTATCTCACTCCTCAACTGTTTGCAGCGGCTCATTCTCGGCATAACTCCTGTCAAAGCTGTTACTTTACCTGTTAACCTGGAAATAAATTTTTGTTAAACTGCTTAAAAATTCTTTCGTTCAAAATATTACGGACAATTTCCAAGACGAAAAATTTTGTTTCAAATTTACAAATTGACGTGAAAAAGTCGTTCGTGAAACTGTCGTTCGTAATCAATGTTAAAAAGTAAGTCAATTAAATGAAGTAAGCACTAATGCGTCCAAAATACCTGAGTTGTAAACGAATAACGTCTTTAAAGCGCTGCTCATAACACACTTCTTTACAAATACATTCATACATACATACAAAAGGCATATATCTATTATAACCTCAATTGTCGCAGTTCGGCAGCAAAGTAAGTTAAAATTATACAAATCTGTCTATGGAAACTGCCTGGTTGTTTTCTAAACATTTTGAAGTAAGTGATTATGGGCGCGATGTACGATAATAATTTAAACAAAATATCATGGCCGTAGCAAAATGTAGTTTTACAGACGGTGACACATTCAGGAATGACACCAAAAAAATGTTAAGAATGCTGTGTTGTGGGTACGAGTTGGAAATGTATAAATGAAGAGCTTCTACAACCTAGTTGAACGCCGATTGACACTGGTTTCTATTATCAATATTTAATGGTATTGAACTAAACATAATACTAAAAATTATTTCAATTTATTTTTAAAAGAATGCTTTATCTTTGTTTATTTTTGTTTAACAAAATATTTTATTTGCCAACGCGTTTTTTAAATTTGTTGTCCTCTACCAGATTGATTGTATATTGAAATCGTGTGTTCTTTAAACCTTGATTTGCTGCTGCTACATTAATCTACATTGTTTCCCCATGTGCGTATACGCAATATATGATATCGAATATTATTATTCATACGCGCGCTTGTTTTTATTAAGAATATGATTCAAATATGTAGACCTTAAAGTTGTTTTTATCTTTAAATAAAACATAATTGTAATGTAAACAAAATATAATATATACATAGTTACAACAAAAACAAATAAAAAACTACAAAAATAAAAACACATAATATTGGTAATATATTTTTAAATATTATACACATTGTAATAATGAGATTAAAATCGCAAAAAAAAAATAAAAAAAATAAAGAGAAACAATTTAAAAAACGGAAAATAAAAGAATTTTAACAAAATCAATGAAAATAGAAATAAAAAAGGGAAATATTAAAACCAAAACAAAAAACCTTAAATTAAATAACTTATAATCTAGAAAACCCACAGTAGAAAAAAAAATACAATAAAATGTACATATAATAGCTATCATATGTACAGACATACATACATGTATATAGCGGTGTAAATATTTATTACTTAATACCATACAACAGTAAAGGAAGTAATTAATAATGTTTGTAATTGTATACAAAAGCTGGCCATTATAAGCGTGTTTTTAATTGTCAATTACACATCCTCCCTTTGAATTGCAATTACACTTGCTTTTTATTCTTTTTGAACAACATGTGTGAGAGTATTAATGCATTATTTACACTTGAGTATTTGTTGTTGTCATTTATAGTAAAATGAAAACAAAAAACAAAACAAAGCCTTTTAGAATAAAGATCAACGTCATTATCTTTGTCATTTTTGTCACTTGTTCTCTCTTCTTTACGCTTCTCTAACTGTAGCTCTCTTTCCCTCTCTCACTCTGTATAGTGTACTGAGTATAAATACAAATTTTTGTTGTACTAGCTGTATTTGTTATTTGAAATGTTTGTTTCTTCTTTTTTTTTCCTGAAATTGAACTATTTTTAAATACAATACATATTGTTGTGTATATGTATTGTTTGGTTGTTTTTTTGTTTTTTGTTCTATATACACTTGAGTGCGTTCGTGTGTGTGTTTTTTCATTTGTTTTGGTCTACGTTTCAAAATGAAAAGCATAATTCGCTAATTTGTTTTACAGTGTCTCTTTAATTTATTTGCTTTTTGTTGTTGTTGTCGATGTTGTTTGTCTTTACACTGCCACAAATAAGTTTCCATATGCTTAAATAACCAATATGAAGTTAAATTTAAAAGTAAACAATAATAAAATAAAATAAAGAAATTTATATAAAAAAATAATA
Source organism: Sarcophaga bullata (assembly GCA_005959815.1). NCBI lineage: Eukaryota > Metazoa > Arthropoda > Insecta > Diptera > Sarcophagidae > Sarcophaga > Sarcophaga bullata. Next base: position 366,584 of record QOCX01000065.1, read on the forward strand.
CATTTGTTCCAATTAATTTTATGTTATTATTGAGTTGAAAACTTTTTTATTTTAGTTGTTAATAAAAAAATTATTTTTTTTAATCAATCATAATAAATTATTATTTATTTGTTTTATTAATGAGTTATAAAAGCCATACCAACAAAAAAAATAAAAAATAAAAAGAAATAATTTAAGCGCAAAATTTCAAACAGTTTGAACATGAAATAATTTTTACTGGCAATATTTTTTTACTTTTACACTAAAAATAAAATATAGAAGAGTAGTACAAAAATCAAATAAGTGTTAAATGATATTTAAACCATATTTTCGTTAGTAAAAACGTTAGAAAGAGTAATTAAATGAGGGATTCCTAACAGAGCACACATATGTTATAGATGACTAGTGTGCTATGCGGCATTTTGAAGAGTATTTTGTCTATTCCTGTTCAGTTAAAGTTTAAAGTTAATAAGAGAGTATTCTTTTGCTTGAAAAATTGAATTTTGTACCAACAGAAAAGGAATTCTTGTTTTACTTGGTCAATTAAAAACAAACAAAAAACTGCAACTGAAACACATTGATTGCTTATCGAATCCTTCCGGAACTTATTCTGTCGATTTCAAAGAAAGAATGATCATTTGTTTGTTTTAAAATGTGAAAAAGAGAAATGTTAACTCATGAACGTGAAAATGTTTACTGGTAATATATATTTCTTAATAAATATTTTCAATAATTATTTTTCTTACTGAATTGTTATTAAATATTATATTAATCAAAAAATATTAAAACATTGTTTTAATAAAAAAATATCTTTTTTTTTGTTCAGATGTATGGCCGCTACACCAAAGATTTAGGAGAATTTGCCAAAGATGAAGCCAGAAAACTTAAATTGCTCGAAAAGCGACGAAAATTGGAGGACAAACAGAGGAATAAGGTAAGAGTTAGAAAAATATTTACAATTTTTTCTTAAATTCCTTTTTTCATTTCTGCCACTTTTAATATTAACAAACTGGAAAACTGGTTAAGCAAACAATAAAAAAATGAATAAATTTAAAAAAACTAAACATAAGAAAACAATATTTTTAAGGTAAAACAATAAACAAATTATTTTTATTTTTAATTATTACGTATATTTTATTAACACAAACAAGAATTAAAATTATATCTCCCTACTGTAGTGCATTTATAGCCACAGATGATATTAAAAATTTAGAAAAAAAATTTAATAAAATTAAAAAAATAAAAACAAAGTGTAGTGTATGGCATCATTTATACTATGTATACAGTTGTATTAAATATATTTTTTAAAATTATTTTCATTCATTCAATTTTATTGCTTCATTTGGAAACACACAGGCACACATATTTTAATTGCTTGGGTTTCTTTTTCTAACAGTGATGAAATGTAGCGATTTTAAAAAGCAAATTTTGTACTCCCAGTAACACTGTGCTTCAAACAAATTGAAAAATTTTAAGAAAAATGTTGCTAACTTTGATTGTCTTTGATCGGTTTAAAAAAAAAAACTCGCGTTGTAGTATTGAGAAGATCACTTATTATTGATGGTCTGTGAAACTGGCACTGACACTAGCACATTATTCCCTCTTGTTACTCCACTATCCTATCCGAGGACTTCCAAGCTCTGAATGCAATTTATTTATACTGTGTGTAAACGTAGGTTTGGGAGATGATGTCACACTAGAATACTGGTTCTTCACATTGTCCGCTCTGTAGAAATCCACACGGACGATTCTATACTTGACTACTGTTTACTTTAGTATGTTCCATGCCTCAGTAACGGGCATAAATCATGCTGTGAAACTAATCCTAAGTCAGAAATCTCCAACTACTTCATTTATTCTTTATTAAACGAATCTTTAAATCCAAAGCTCTTTTGCAGACTGTCAAGGCCTTGTCAGTTAGGCTCCAACCATTCGCTGCATGTGGTATCTCAACAGGGATAGCTGCCTCTAACTCCTATTCTAACTTCTATATTAATGGAGTAATGGTGTTTTAGGTGTGTTTTACTCTGGCGTTGGGCCAAAACAATTGCTCAATTTGATGATGTGCGCTAAAAATCGCTTGTATTTACACTCACAAAAAACAAACTCACATAAAATCGCTACATTCTACAATGCTAATTAAAAATTCTCTTAAGCATTATTTGAGTAACTTACACACTCATAATCTCTTTCTCTCTATCTAACTATAGTTTCGTCTCTTAACTGTATCTCTTCTTAACTGCATCTTTATATTCTTTTTTGTTTTTTTTTGTATTGAACTGAATTGAATTAAATTAAAACAAATTGATTATAAAGTAGCAGAACTGGGAAATATTTTCAGGAACTCTTAGGTAAACGTAAATCCCGTGCATTTAAAGTAACATCATGGATATGGAAACACACATTTGCTCGCCTCGGCGAAGATTGGGTATTTTTAGCATTATTAGGCATTATAATGGCATTGCTATCGTATGTTATGGACAAGGGCATATCGATATGCACAAATGGTACGTAATAACAAGCATTTCTCTATTTTATTTTAAATTTGGATTTTCTGTTTTCTAGCCCGAGTCTGGCTCTATCGCGATTTAACATCACAGCCTATTGCTCAATATTTTGCTTGGGTTTCATTGCCCGTTTGTTTAATCCTATTCTCAGCCGGTTTTGTGCATCTAATAGCGCCTCAAAGTATAGGTAAGTGTTGCCAGCATGTGGTTTCACCTTTTCTATGAATGCAATCAATTTAATACTAAATGTTGATATCGTAGTTTGTAGTTGCATGTAGTTTTAGAAAAAACTTAATCAAACATAAAAGAAAAGATAAATTTACTAAATTTCTTTACTTACTTGCTTTACTTTAATGGTTATTAACTTTGTTTTCCTCTTGATTTCATTTACTTACTTCAAAATGTTAAGAACTTTATTTATTTATTTATTTATTTAATCGAATTTTTATTTAAATAAACTGACCTCTGTAACACAGAGTTGCCATAAATTAATAATAATCAAAAACTGGTCCTTGGAATATGATTAGTAATCTCACAAGTTATATTTATTATGTTATTTATTGATTTGTTTTTTTTTTTATTGTAATACAATTACAAATTATATTCTAAGTCGTATGAATTTTAAAGAGATCCCAATAACCGAAACCAAACCACTGTTGCTGACAGACTAGCTAACAGTCTTCGTTGACATTTCCACCGTCAATTTCCACTTCGGTGCATCTACAGGGTTAGGTCAACAAGCCGTTGCAGCAAAATGTTGCTGTTGTAAGCCTAAAAGTGGAATGAAAGAAAAATCGGTGGAATTATAAAAGGAAGCTGGAAGAGTTCTCTTTGAAAATACATTCTTGTTGGATTAAAAACGATAAATGTCACTATTAGTCAAATAGGAGAAGTTAGCATAAGAACCCACCTTGTCTTTATCGTCGAAGATCATTAAAACGCTTCTGTTAAACGAACTTTCGGAGACAAGCAGAGAAACAGAATGTATTAACGTCGTCTTCCTTACGCAGAAATCCTTACCATAATACAATCAATTCGTTTTATCAAATTTTCTATCATTATTTCGAAGAAATCTTGAAGCCATATGGCTTGATATTACTGTTGCTCGAACCAGTATTCCAACTATTACTAACACCACGCTAATAAAATAAAAGGCCACTATGTTTGCATGCAAATACCTTTTAAATATCTAACTATTACACGATTGACGTTTGTTTATATTATTATAAGTCTTTATTCTTTTTTTTTTTTTTGTCGTTAAAATTCAAAAATATTATCTCATCCCTCTTACGCATATTTAGGTTCCGGTATACCCGAAATGAAAACAATATTACGTGGTGTGGCCTTAAAGGAATATTTAACATTTAAAACATTAGTGGCCAAAATTGTTGGTTTAACGGCAACTTTGGGCAGTGGTATGCCATTAGGAAAGGAAGTAAGTATTTAAATTGGTGAAGCGCGATCTAATCATTCAATCATTTAAGAGTATGATGATATCATAATTGTAATCATTCATATGCAATATTTCAAATTATAGGGTCCATTCGTACATATAGCCAGTATAGTAGCACAATTATTAAGTAAGCTAGTGACATCATTCCAAGGCATCTATGAAAACGAATCGCGCAATTCAGAAATGTTGGCAGCCGCATGTGCGGTCGGTGTGGGTGCCTGTTTTGCAGCACCGGTAGGGGGTAAGTTTTTCAAATTTTTTTTAAACTCAATCAATCGTTTTTTAAAGTAATTTTTTGTTGACGTCCTTAAAGGTGTCTTATTTAGCATAGAGGTAACTACGACATATTTTGCGGTGCGTAATTATTGGCGTGGTTTTTTTGCGGCCGTATGCGGTGCTACTGTATTTCGTTTATTAGCCGTTTGGTTTCAAAATGCCGACACCGTAAGGGCGGTTTTTCTAACCAATTTTACCACCGAATTTCCATTTGATCCTCAAGAATTATTTGTGTTTGCTTTAATGGGGTGAGTAGTTTTAAGAATTTTGTAATTGTTAACATTACTTTATTGTTTTTTTCTCTTTTTCTTTTGAATTTTAGTGTTGTTTGCGGTTTGGGCGGTGCTGCCTATGTTTGGGTCCATCGTCGTTATGTATTATTTATGCGCTCAAATAAAAAAATGAATAAATTTCTGCAGAAGAAGTAAGTATATTCTACTTAATTAAAGTAATCAAAGAGAGAAATAATTCAAACAAGTAAAGTAATATAATGAGTTATTAATCAATAACATTAAGTTTCGATAGAAAATATAGAATGAAATACATATAATGTACATATATAAGCAGGTTAAGAATTTTTATGGAAAATTTACAACGTACTTTTTTAAATGAAGTTATCAATATATATTGATAATATTAATACTGAGTTAGCAACATTATATAAAAACATAATTAAATATGAAAAATATTAATACTTATTTAAATCGATACATATGTACGTATTTTAGATGGAAAATATATCGATAAATAATAAATATAATATAATATAATAAAACACTATCGATTATTGTAATCTACTACTAATCTAATTTATGTAGAAAGTGTTACATCACACTTTTTTTTATTTATATATATATATAGATATATAAAGGATTCGATTTTCAAAATTTATTAGAGAAAATTTATCGATAACGTTAATATTGTATAAAAAATATATGAATTATAATACTTAATGAAAATCGATAGATATTCCGACAAATAGCTTTATATATTAAAATAACTATCGATAACTGTAATTTACTAGTAATCAATAACTATAATATACTACTAATTTACTATTAATTTGTGTAGATAATGTTGTATCATACTTTTGCTTAATGAATCTATCGATTTTCAAATTTCATAGAAGAAAATTTATCGATGTTATGGAAAATTGTACCAACAGAAGATACTATAGAAAAATTATAAGCTTTAATTAAATTTTATTATTGATAAATTTCAATTTTAACATTGAACATTTATCGGTTTTTAAATTTTCTATCGAAATTTTGATAAAAATCAAGAAATATTTATAACCTTAAGAACACAAACAATATTTTTTGTAATTGAATCTTTATTTCATATTACAGCCGATTTTTATATCCCGGTTTCTTGGCCCTAGTGGTATCGACTTTATCGTTTCCCTTAGGGACTGGCCAATTTATAGCCGGCGAATTGGGTACTCACGAACAGGTTACCCAATTGTTTAGCAATTTCACATGGTCACAGGATTATTTAACAGTGGAACAGGCAGCCATTGTTATGCACTGGAAGACAATCTATACAAACGTTTTTATAAATTTAGCCTGCTATGTGCTCTTTACGGTAAGTCCATACAGAATTTTACATCACTTCCAAAGGCAAAAAAACCTAACTTTTGTTTTTTAACGATTTTCAGTTCCTATTTTCGATTGTGGCTTCGACCATTCCTGTGCCGTCTGGTATTTTTATACCCGTGTTTAAAATAGGCGCCGGTCTGGGACGTTTAATAGGTGAAAGCATGCACTTATGGTTTCCACAAGGTGTACGCTATGGCGGTAGACTATCACCTATAATACCGGGTGGTTATGCTGTAGTGGGTGCGGCCGCTTTTTCGGGTGCTGTTACCCATACAGTTTCTGTGGCTGTGATCGTATTTGAAATGACGGGCCAAATAACCCATGTAGTGCCAGTAATGATAGCAGTTCTAATATCAAATGCCATAGCCGCTCTTCTACAACCGTCCATGTACGATAGCATTATTCTTATAAAAAAACTGCCTTATCTGCCGGATCTGTTACCTTCCTCTTCGGGCATGTATAGCATCTATGTGGAGGACTTTATGGTGCGTGATGTCAAATACATTTGGCAGGGCATTACATATCAAAAACTAAAGGAAGTGCTAAAAGCGAATAAAACGCTACGTTCCTTGCCCTTGGTCGACAGTCCCGATAACATGATTCTTTTGGGTTCAGTACAACGTTATGAACTAATCAAAATGATTGAGAAACATATTGGCCGTGAAAAGCGCATGGAAGTGGCTCAAAAGTGGCAGAAGGAGGCAGAGGAAAGAGCACGTGAAGAAGAACGCAAAAGACAAGAAGCCGAACAGATGATGAGACGTCCATCACGTTTTGAGGTCTTGCCGGCACCAGACATTATTAGCCTTAGACAAATAGCCAACGATGAAATGTTACCGCCCAAAAAGAAACAGGAATCTTTGAATAACACCCTACAGCCGCGTAAATCCATTTTGAAAAAGACAAATTCATTTAATCTTAAGGCCTTTGCTCCTACCTCATTACATAGTCCAAATATAACGCCATATACTACCATAACTGGTACTGAGTATCGAATACGTAATGCCTTTGAAGCCATCTTTAAGAAATCGACCACCTTACAAGATGTTCAACCTACTGATCCAGAGGGTGGAAGCATATCAGCTGCTACCAGTGCTGGTGACATGGCACCACCAGATACCCCCTCTGTACAGAGGGCGCCCAGTACACCCGGTATTTCAAAAAAAGTTCAATTGGTGAGTAATATATGATAATTTTAATTCATATTTTGGGTTTAAATATGTTTCAGTTTAAATATGTATGTGTATTTGGTTTTGTTTTTTGATTGTGTTTCAATTCTAGTTACTGCTACTTATTTCAAATATTTAAATATTTTATTATTTTTTACACATTTTTTTAAAATTAATTTAATTACACATAAAAGCATGCACAAAAATCATCTGAAGCTACAGATGATCCCAGCGAAAATATGGTAAATGTTTATTAATTATTAACGAAAAAAAAAAATTATTCTTTTTTATTTCAACTTCAATTAATTTTTATTCTTATTTTTTATCATTTTATTCACTTCAATCCATGTCCAAAAATGATTGTGTGTTTGTCAACAAACATCATTAATTCAAATTCGATAAATCGATTTTCGAAGAAAAATATTTTTCTCAATTCGTTTTGAAAGAATCATTTCCTTCGCAATTCTAGAATTTTTATTGTCAATTTTTATGTTAACAAATTTGCTATCGATTGCAACGATATTCTGTTAGTAAGTTATCACAAAAAATAAATTAGCCTCTCATGTCAGTCAATAATGTTCCTAAAAGTATTCGCGAAAATAACTTCCCACGAAAATCATCTGGAAGGAATTCCAATTCGTTGAGAATTCTGGCGAAAGCCAAAATATTGTTATATTAAATATTAAATAGAAGGGACTTCCTTAACCACCCTGTTAGGGACGAAGGTTCCATCATTGCCCGCGAAATAAGGGTAACATTTGTAATGTCTCAATATATTGTTAAGAGATGTAAGCCATCAACTAATCAAAATACTAAATAAACACCACCCAAGCCCCTCAAAGCTGCATGAATATCCGTTAGAGATGGAACACCTTCAGTATAACGGTTTACATTAGCCAGATTATTACTTGTGAAGTATACAGCCTGAAAAATACTTCATTAGTAGTTAATTTTCTTGTTCATTCCCCTTTTATTATAGTAAGGCCAACAAGATACTCAATACTATAATTTTCAGGAGAATCTTTCTATAGATTAATAGGATGTTATACTTCGTAATATATTATTTAACTTCAATTTTGTATTGAAATGAAACGAAACATTTTCTTTTGACTTGCATTTCAATACAAAATATTTCGGAAATCAATCCTTTTCACTTTCTATTACACTTTGTGATACACGCATTTTTATTGTTTTTCCTTTCTCATCATCAATTGATTCCATTTTAGTATTGTTTATAAAGTTTATGAAAAAAAAAAAGTTTTATTAAAATATAAAATATTTGCAAGCAAGTGCCACCCGATACTCAAACGAAACATGAGAAACCAATCGTTAATCACATTAGTCCTACCAATGTCAATGCCAATCCTTTTCTTTCGAAATGGAGAAGAGCACGCATACATGATCGTTCAAAGGCTAATGCCAAAGCCAAAAAATATAATATTTCTGAAACTGTTCCTACAGCAGTCGAGGAATTAGTGCCATTAAAATCAATACTAAAGAGCTCACAAATAAGCAAAGATGCTTATTATCACAATCTAAGCGAGGCTGATTTCGATGCTAAAGTTATCGAAAATACTCAAGAGAATAAAATCAATAAACCTACGATAAAAAGCATTTTGAAGAAACATGACAATTTAAAAACCATTTTAAAACAAGCTCAGCCATCTGATAAACAGGAAATGGCATCAAAACCTAATACCCCATCGCCAAATCATTTGGGCTTTGCAGAAATCGTTTGTGAATTGAAAAAACTTAAACAGGAATCTGAAACAACTGATAATGATAGCGACAAGTCTAACGATAGCGCTCTAGTTAAAGAAAAGCATACAAATTTATTAAAAACTAAAAATTCATTAGAGTTAGAGGATGCTGAGAATAAAACTGAAGAGGTATGCTAATTACTATTGATTGATTAGCGTTTTTTTTTATCGAATGTAGAAAAATTTTGAGAATGATAAGGAGTATTTTATCAATTATTGATTTTTATTCTGTTTTTAATGCATGCTGCTGTAGCCGAAAAAGGAAAATAGTTTAACAGACAGTCAAGATTTAAACAATCTTGATTTAAATAATCATGATCATAACGAAGACCATAACTTAAGTGATCATGAAGATGAAACGGTAGGTGGTTTGTTGCAATAACTAAAGCCTTTTGCATCTTGCTAAACAACTATTTGGAATGGCGTTATTAGTAACCCCCTTATATACATCATATTATATTTTCTAATACATATTGTACGTTCTCTCTCTCTTTCTCTTTCTTTTTATATATATTTCTATGTCTCTTTATCTGTATTTTATCTGATCTGCATTATTGTCTATAAGCAGTCTTATAAAGCCAGTATAAAAAAAGTACAAAAAAGTGTACAATTGGTATGTGGGTTAAACAACTAAAATTTCAACAATGTCATTTTCACAGTTATTGTAGCATACTTTTAGGCCATCAGAAAGAATAATCACTCCCAGAAGTATGCTAAAGAATATACTGTTAAAATGTAAACTTTACATTAATCTTTTTTACAAACACAGTTTAAAAAGAAATTTTTTAAAATATTTTTTAGCCCCGTGAACGTGTTATCGATATGTCACCCGAGGACCAAAAGAAATGGGAATTGGAAGAAATGCAGAAGCCTACTGATTTGGAAAAGGCAAATGTCCATATTGATCCCTCACCATTTCAATTGGTTGAACGCACCTCCATTCTGAAAGTCCATTCTCTCTTCTCCATGGTGGGCATTAATCATGCGTATGTAACTAAAATTGGTCGTTTGGTGGGTGTTGTCGGTCTCAAAGAGGTAAGATTTATAATCTGTATTCCTTATGCTATAAACACAATAAACGCAAAGGATGCAATTACAAAATTGTGCTTACTGTGTTGCGTTTATTGTGCGCCTATAGCATTAGTCTTAAAGTAGATTATAGTATTAAGCAGAAAAAACTTCGATTTTACTTACTTTCTTAATTGACCATTAAAAACCCGATTAATGGATTTCGGCTTGCCTTAACGCCTCAGCTTCTTGCGCGCATTGGTCAGTTAGTCGCACTAATTGATGACAGGATTTTCTCAACTTGGTCGTTCCAACGTAAACAAGGTTGTCCTCTTCGACGAAATCCGCAAATAGCTGTCTCTCCGGAGCATTCTCATTCATACCGAACGTATAGTTATCGGCCGTAATCTGGAATCCAATACAATTGCACTAAAGGCAACAGTGACATTTCGCTTGATGTCAATGTCATCAGCGTATACAAGCAACCGTACTCTCTTTTGGAAAATAGTGCCATTGCGATGCAATTTCTTCCTCCGCAAAACACTTCATGATGAAGTTGAGGAAGTCGCATTATAAGGGATCGCTGATATGGCATAACTTTACCAGCTTCACAGGTATACAGAGTTCAGGCATTGTGGTAAAAACACGATTACTTATCCAAGGCTGTCTTATAGTCTACTGGTTTCCATGAATCTTCTCAATTATTTGACGTAGCGTGAAGACCTGCTCAATGGTGAATTTGCCAGGTCTGAAGCCGCACTGATAAGGTCCAATCAGTGTTTTGACGAATGGCTTCAATCGTTCACTCAATAAGAAGAACCTTATATGCGATAGAGAGAAGGATTACACCCGTGTAGTTGGCGCATACCGTGGGGTATCCCTTTTTAGAACAAGGCAGATCGTTGTAAATAAGCCGATGCTTGAATCCTACCAGCTCATTACCTCCGCTCATTAAACAATTCAGTGAGTATGCCATCCGGACCTGCAGCTTTATTGTTGTCCTTAATCCGCGAGATCGCGACTTTGACCTCCTTATGGCTAGGCGTTGGAATCTCCACGACGTCATCATCCCTAAAGGCTGAATTGGTGTCGCCATCGCTTCGTAACAGAGTAGAGGATTGTTGTCTCTATAACACAAGCATCCCTTGCGTATCTTTACCTAAATTTTCATTTTCATCCTTGCAGGAAGATGTTTCGGCTTGAAGCCCTCGGTTAGACTCTTAACCCTTTGATAGTGTCCTCACACTCTCGCCTTTTCTGTTCCCTCTTCTGTTGTCTGAAAATTCTCCTCTTTCTGTAGTTCTCGACAATGGCTCGCTGCGGACTGCAGCGTTTTATTATATGCTGTGTCTCGCGACACGTCTTATCGTACTGTTGGTCTCTTTGGGGCTTTCGCTCAAAACCAGGGACTGTTTCGGTAGTAGTGCGCAAAGAATGGGAAATGTTGGCCCATAATCCACCAATGTTGTTGAGATTGGATGTAGATCGACGAAGCGTCATGCACCGGGCAGTTACATATACATCCTCGAGCTTAGCGTAAAGGGATCTTTATCCGCATTGTCTTTTTCTTCCGTTGCGGCATGTGTACAAATAAGGCTGATGTTATAAAGTTTTAATTTGAAGCGGATAGTGGATATTTTTTCGTTCACAGGAGTGAACCCAGAGACAAAATGCTGAAGTCTCTTATTAACCACAAGTCCGATTTCGTGTTTATCCACAGGGCAGCTATAATGGACCATTCTTTTTTCATTTACTTTAATTTCCTATAAAGTATTTATCAGAAAATTTACTTCCACGGATAACTAAACTTGGATTTTCAGTAGAAAATTTATTTACAATTTAGGTTAAATGCTCTATTATTTTTACAGGAAATAAGTAAATAGCTACGAGTATATCGAAAATTTATCGACATATAGAACTTCATTTAAAAATATTTATCTTTATATCCATAAATTTTCTTCAGAAATATTATCGATATATCAATTCTTCCTAAAAAAAATTTATCGATACATATAATTTCTATAGAAATATATAGGTATATTGATACCTATTCTTCTTTAAAAATGTACCGATGTAATGGGGTTTCATTAAAAAAAAATTTTCTTTATTTTTTTTAGAATAATCGATGTATGTATTGGTCTATGAAATTTTTATAGACAATTCATTACTGTATGGAATTTTTATAAAGAATTTATCAATTTAATAAATTTATCGATATATTGATTTTTTCTTTAGACAATTTATCGTTATATTAAATTGGCTTTGAAGTTTCTATGGAAAAATAATCGATATATGGAATTATTACAAAAATTTTTATAAATATATTGATTTTTATTATAGAAAATTTATTGATATATAGAACTTTCAAAAAACAGTCAACGCTAGAATGATTTTTAGACAAAATTTTATTAACAAACAAAATTTTATTAAACTTATTGAATATTCTATGGAAATTTATCATAATGCAACACTTTCCATTACATATATTATATAATCATATTCGACATAAAAACTGTATAATCTTTCCTTCAAAATTAATTAATTATTTGAATATTAAATAAATAGTAAATGTATCGAATTAAATAAATTTTATGCACTATTAATATAATATTCTTACATTTTCAGCTACGTAAAGCTATTGAGGATATTAACAGCAACAGTTTTGTTGTTCAAAATCAACCAAAAGGCAATGATCCAACCGATGTTGAAAAATTGGCAGCAGAAAAACCTCTACTTCCACAGGATTGCAGTGATAAACAGGTCAATATCACCGTAACCTCTATGGATTCAGCTCTATCGAATTCAGACAATTGTTCTGACATTGAAATGGAAAATATCCAACATAAAATCCATCCAACACCACCACCTTCCCGACGAAATCATTCACCATCACCACCATCCATTCGTAATCATTCACCTTCACCACCACCCGCATCTTCACCTCTCAGTTCAGATGATAATTTAAGTCCAAAGTCTTCAACTGTTATAGATTCTACAAAGGATTAAACAAATAAACTAAAAATAAAATAAAAAAGTGATCAAGAAACATGCACTAAGTAATCAACGATTCTTAGTGTAATTTTAAAAATAAATTAAAATTTTTCTATACGTAATATTATGTAATTCAAATATAAATTAATTAATTAATACGAAAATAATAATAAACGTCTGTAGTGAAAGGAATAGAAGAAGAAGTAATTATTTTTATGAATTACTTTGTAAATGTTTGATTTATTAAAGTTACTATTAAACACATGGCATATACTATAGTAATATCTACCATAACTCCATGTTATCCCCAATTCAGAAGAAATAAGATTTTTTGTTATAATTCGATAAAAAGTTGAATGAAATTGTAAAAATAAAATTATTAAATCAATTTATGTCGTATATTAAGTAAGTTTCATAAGTATTCATAGATAAATTTTAATATTTAAAGAAATAAAAAACCCCTTTTATTTAAATATACATACGTATTAAGTTAGTCCATAATTAATTAAAATACAAGATAAAATGATGAACTAAAGAATTTGTATAATTATAAATACTATTGTACACAATAAATTATAAACAAAATAAAGAAAAATTCAAAAAAAAATTTGTTATATTCTGGGCAATAGGAATTTGATTCGAAACTAAAGAAATAAAATTTGTTCTGTAAATTTTATATTAATATGTTATCGATATTTTTATATAGAATATCTGATGATATTTAAAAATTGTATGTACAATATAGCAATGGCAGACATTTTCTATAAAAACTGCGATAATACAAACTTTTATGTCGAAGACTTTATAACTTATACACACACATTATTTAGGCAGGATAACGGTTTTCAAAAAATGAAAACAAGCTTTAAAAAGATTTTTAGTATGTTAGATCCGAATTTCTCCATCAACATAAGCTTTTGTGATATTCTAATCTAAAAGAGGAAAAAACATGGATAATTTGTTTTGTTGAGCATACGTAAATTTATTCGACTTATCAAAAGTTAACGGCATTAGTATAGAAACAAGTCAACTTCAACAGTATATTGTTAGCAAATACCGACTTAATGTCAATCTGATAAAGCTATCAGCTTAATGTGATTACGAATAGATAGTGATGCCGATGTGGACAACGATATATGTATGTACATAATACAAACATACACAAAAATTTTGAAATATTTTCTACAAAGCTTCCAAATTCATAACAAATACATTTCTCTACAACAGTACGATTAAAGTTTGGAAACAAACTTCAATTAATTAGTCTTTTGGGAAAAAGAAAAATGTTATACACTTGTCAACTGAACTGGCAATCAAAATTTTCAGAATGTTTTTGGAAAGAAACTTTTTTATCGGAACTAAAGTTCAATTATAATCCGTAATCGATTGATAAGCTTTTAATATATGAAATATTTAAGGTAAATTTTAGTTGGAAAACCCACTAATATAACTATATCACAAACACCAATTTTCACCATTTCCTAACGTCATATTTCCATCACAGTTGCGCACTTAATTTTTTGTTTTTTTTTCCTCACGAACTTTTCGCCGGAGCACTTTGACTGTTTAGTGTTTGTAACACATTGGCGTATAACTTTCTCACCTGGTTTTTTTTTTGTTTGTTTTTTCCTTATAAAAATAAATTACTGCACAGCATTTTAAGATTTTTTGCACTTTATTGAGTTTTTCTCTTTGTATTTGTTTTTTATTTTCTTGTTTTCATATATATATTTTATAACTTGTTTTGTTTGTTTCTTTTTTTACTTTTTTTTGTTTATTTTTTTATTTAAATTTTTGTGTTGTTTTTAATTATTCATATATTTTTAAGGTATAAAACATATATATATATAATATAAATATATATATATTTATATATATATTAATATTATATTTATATATATAACTATGTATATAATATTTATATAAGATATTCTTTTTTTGTTTTTTAATTTTTCTTTTGTAATCAATAATAATGTTTAAACAATTTCAGATTTTTAGTTATTCTTCTTTCGGTTGCAAAAATTTCGTTACAAATTCAATACTCGTATTGCTTTAAGATATTATGTTAAATTAAAATTATAAAACATTAAAAAATCTTTAAAAAAAAATTAAAATTAAAGAAAGTTGCAATCACAAAACGATATTTCAATATTTCATTTGTTATTAAAATAAAAATTAATAGTTTTTTATTTCTTTTTAATAAAAAGTTTCTTTACGAAACGTATTGGATTTTACTTCTTCTTTCTACGTTATTTTTCTCTTTTTCTTTACTCGTTTATTTTGTTGTGTAGTCATGCTTTTTTGTTACGATTTTAAGGCTTAATCAAAATGATAAGGATTAAAATTTAATGTTTAAATTATATATGTATGTATACTTAGCGAATAACTTATACTCCGTGAAAAACTTTTTGTTCTCATTTTAAATTCAAAATTAAAATTAATAAGAAATATTTTGTATTTCAAACGGTAAAATATTTTCGCATTGTGTTTGTAAATAAAACTCAATAGTTTTACACAAGAATAAAACAACAAAATAATTTTTTTTACGATCTGCCACATTAGATAATTTTTCTTAAAAAGAAAAACTAAAAAAATCTAGATTTAGATTAAATAGAATATATTTTAATTTATGGTTTTGCATTTTTTCCTTAAAACCTGTTTATTTATTTTTTTAAATTTTTACTGAGTATAAGAATAGTACGCGTTCATTCTTTTAATTTTCTTGCCTTTTTAATTATTTTCTTTTTTCTTTTTTATTTATTTTATTTAAATTATAGAAATTAAGTTTTAATGGAAGTGTTTCTTTAATTAAATATTTTGTATGTAAAAAGATGAAAATTTATTTCTTTAGTTTTTTTTTAATTTTATGTTTTTAACTATAAAAGAAATTTCAAAATAAAATAAAATGACTTTTTATAGTTAGTGAGAGAAGTAATATTTTAAGTTAGTTTTGGTTTTCATGATTAATTTTAGTCGTTTTCTTATTCCCGCAAAAGGAAAACTTTTTAAAAAAGTTTGTATTGTTTTCAACCATGGCACAAATTCTAATTCTATTAATTAGTTGGTGAGTTACAAAGTAGTAGGTCGTACTTATATAGGTTTTTCTTTTCTGGTCAAAGTATTTTCTCTTTCTTACTACAAGTTTTAAAATTTAACAAATAATTTGTATTTTTAAAAAAGAAAAAAACAAAAGACTTCAATGATTGAAAACGAATTAAAAAAGCACCATATCACAAGTCCGCATTTAAAAATTCATTCTTCAAATAAAACAAAAAAAAAACCATAAAATCTTGTAGGAAAACTAAAGTTCGAAATTTACAAATTAAAGGCTCTCCAGTAAATGATTTGAATTTTTTAAGTTTGATGTTAGTAAGTAAATCACATTCCGTTTATGGTGTATACTTTTTGCCTCGTTATTCTTGTTCTAATTCGTATCAGAAAAAGAACATTTCTGACCTTATAAGGTTATGTGTTTAATTGTAATATTCGAAATTTGTGTCTAGGGGCAATTTTGAATATAGTTTATTTTTTTCTATAACTTCATTTAATTGTTTTATATTTGTGTTTATTTTTATTATTTAAAAGGTGGTGTTTTCATTATTATTATTTTGAATTCTATTATCGTTTTTTCTATCTCACTTTTTACTGCGTGTGTGTATGTATTATCATCGTTTACATTAAGTATAAAAAATAGTATATTTTTATAGTTTTTTTTTTAAGTTTTAAAAATTCTTATGAATTTACAAATACAAAATTATTATTTTTGCTTTACAAATTAAAGAATTTTTCAATGGAATAAAAAAAAAATAAATAAATTAACAACAATTTCCCAAATTTATAATCAGTTTAATTGTCTAAAGTGTTGTGTATTTATGAAAGAAATATTGAGGCAATTAAAACTGGATGTAAATGCACGCAAAAATGCCACTTGGACTCAACCGTGTTAGGTTTATAAAATTAATGATTTCAGATTTTAATTTGAAATTACGAAAGAAAATATTACGTATCACAATAGAAATTAATAGGTTAAAAAAGCAAATAAAACAAAATCAGATAAAAATATTGCCAGTTGGAAAAACATTAATTACAGATGGCAATTACAAACTTATGGTTCGATTGTCAATGGTATCCAAACTGCAGTTGCGTTGACAGTTGCCAAAAATTATTAATTAATAAATTATTTTACTTGTAAAAATAAATGTTTTGCGGCAACTCCAAATTTATTGTTGCCAATTAGCAAAGCGATGAAATACGGTTGTAAACAACGCTAGCCGAAACAATTCAAAAAATTTGGCCATAAATTTAAGCGATTTCAATTTTCCAATATGTTTTAAAGTATAAATAATTTGGCTCCGTATATAATAAACACTGTTATATACAATTTGATTGTTATTACGACACGTTATTGAATCCAACAATTATTACGTCCATCTTTTTAAATTAAAATATGAGAAAAAGAAAAACATATTTAAGCTCTCATTATTTAAGCCCATATTGCAAATTCAAGAGGACCTATAATTTAACAATTTAAAAAAACTTTGTATTATAATAATCCTTTTTTTTTTTTGTAACAAAATTTGCATTTTGATGACGTATTAGTTAGCTAACAGCACAGACGTCATCAAAAGCCTTACATAATATTTTAATGAATAACATAAATTTGTTCAATTTTGAATTCAGGAATTTCGATTTTCTATATATCCGTTTGTTGCTTTATTAAGCATATTTTTTTCTTATAAATGTTCATTCTTACTTGTGTTTGTTTGTTATATTTTGTAAAAAAAAACAGTTTTATTTTTTAAAAAAAATAATAAAATAGGAATATGTATGATCTTTTTATATAGATTTGTATGTTTAATTAAAGAGTTTTTTAGTTTTATAATAACATCACATTTCAATCACTATTTTTTTATTTAACAAAAAGGAGTTTTCAAACATATTATGTTTCACATTCTAACCTTGTTTGTTTTTTTTTTTTTTTTTGCTTAAGGTTGGCGTATAATATTATTTCACAATCTTTTTTTTTTCTTTTTGTTAAGTTATGCACATTAAAAATAAAATTTTAAATATAAAATATAATCAAAACGTAGACAAGTGTATTATAACCTTTGTATGCTAAGGTTATTTAAGAGAAAGAAATTGTATTGTATTATGTTCGTTTTGTTGTATTGAATTGTTTATAAATAAAACCTTTTTATAAAAAAAAGCAATAATAATGGCATAATTCTTTTAAGGCTGAATCGAGGAATATCAGAGTTTACCTTAAAAAGAATTTCAAGCCTTCTTTAGGTTTTGGGTGGGTGTAGCTTTTTTACAATATTTTTTTTTCCTTTTTTTATGATTTTCTTCATATTGACTTAACAATATTATTAAAGGAAGTAAACTAAGTTGCTAAAAATATTTTTTTGTTATATCTTAAGAGTAAGGAAAACCAATTATTTATTAACTTTTTTTTTTAGAGGAAAATTAATTTTTATAAGTAGATTTGAATATATGGATACTAAAGAAAAATTACAATTTCAAAAAATAGTTATAGAGAACAGATAAGAATTTTAAGTAAAACATTTCAATTATATGATCTCTGAATTAATTTTACAATTAAATAATTTAATAAAAAAAAAAATCAATCGGAAAATTATTTTCAAATATAAAAAAGGAGTTTTAAAGAGTGATAAAGAGCTAAACTAGTAAGTAATAGATAGTAAATAATGGGTGGTAAACATTTCTTTGCTCTAAAAGCCAGACAATTTAAAGGCAGCCTACAATTGGAAGAATTATTCCATTTGCAATAATGAGAACATATGAAGCTTTAAGGCACCCCAAAAATTCCTGGCAAAAAGAGAGTTGTGTGATGTATATAATCACTTTTTGGTGTACATATTTCAAATCAATTGATCGGTAAACCAATAGGTATTACTTTACATTGAGATGCAAAGGAGAAATCTCGTAACATAAGGATTCAAATACGTAATAACGCGCCGGGATGGTTTTTAATCCCATTAGTAAAACCCTAGTTTTAATTTATTTAAGAAATATCTTTCAAACTGTACATTTTTCTGGTGTAATTTTTTTTAATAATAACATAGGGAAAGGAAACGTTTTTTTCTTTTTAAGGAGGTATTAAATTAAAAAATCTTGGCTCATAAATTTGTGTTTTTAACTTAAGCTACCAATTGCATATAGTTACGAAATAAATGGCAAAAACTCTTGAAAGCATATTTGTATGTAATGTCAAAAGGGTTTAATAGAAGTGGATAAAATCAGATTTTATTGTAGCCTTTTTCTTTTTCGAAAAAGCTTAGAAAAAAATTTACAATCCTTTTCAAATGTTTAAAAGTTTAAGAAACATAGAAATTTCTAACCTTAGAAGCTAAAATAAAATGTCTTTTTGATTTAAAGCTAAAGCCATACAACTCATTGAATGTATTTTTAACAGTTTCATATAAAAAATAGATAAAATATAAAATAGACTTTATAATAGTGCCTTTCCAATACATTTTTAAAATTAACTGGAATTTATAGTATAATCTAACTATATATAGTTATATAATCTGTTTTGAGAACGGTTTGTTTTTCATTAGATTAGGGTTTTTAAACTCAGTACAAAATTACAAATAATTTAATTTTAACTTTTTCTAAACAAAAACAAATTATGCTTTAAAAGATATAAAAATGTTTTAGGCCTTAAAAAATCTATCGATATCTTTTAATCATTAAGATTAAAATGGTTGCTGTTATTTTCTAGACGTTGTCATGCTAGTTTTAGACAATATCAATAAGAAGCTTAAGTTAAAAAAAAAGAGATCATAACCCCATCATACAGGCTTAAAGATGTAATTTTAATTTTTAAAAACTTATTGCTTTAAATTGCGCATTATTTTTCTTGTTTCCTTAATTTTTAATTCTTATTCAATGGAGAACCGCCTTTTTTTTTAATTAATTTTGAAATCAACTCAAAATCATAAATATAAAGCCACTAAATGTTTAGGATGTTAAAGCTGTTCAAAAGGCTTTACTTGTTAATAAAATTTTTCAAGCTTTACACAACCTCATTAGAAAAAAAAAGGTTTTAAATTGAGACAAATTTCCAGCCTTTAATTACAATTTAAAAGCTTTATTTGCTTGAAATAAATCCGCAAAAGAAAAAAATAGGAAATCTAAAGTAATTGTTTAGAATAGATTTCTCTGTGTAACAACTAATAATATTCTTTATAAACTAAATCAAACCATTTATTCCATTTTTGAAAGTGAAATTAAAGAGAAATGTCATGTATAATGGTTAGATGATGAGAATGAGTTCCTGAAGATGATGGATGAATGATTTGAATGGATGTGATGTTTTTATGTGTGAAAAAAGGAAATTGAAATGAATACAAAACATCTGCGTTTCTTTTTTAGTTTTGTATTTTTCTTGTTTTTTTTTTTTTTTTTTTGGGTTATCATTCTCTTTTTTTCGTAACGTTTTATTCGACAAAATATATGTATAATATATATATGAATGTATATATATATATATAGATTTTTTTCTTTCTAAACAATAGAAACAATTCAATTAAAGCTTTTTAAAACAAGAGCTTTTCATCAGTTGCTTAAGTGATATTTTAACAAAAGCTTTCCACCTGAAGCTTTATCTCTTTAAAACTCCTTTCTTTTAAATTTAGTTGTTGTTTGTTGATGTTGTTTTTTTTTACAATTATATAGAGATAAGTTAAATTTTTTTTTTCAAATAAAAAAAAAGAAAGAAAAACATTTTCAATAAGTGTATAAAAAAAGACAGTATTATAGATAGATAGTAGTGTAGAAAATAAAAGTTGTTACGGAAATCTGTAAGTTTTTTTTTTGTTTTTGTTTTCTGTAGGATATCGTATTCTTAATCTAAGAGTAGAAGATATTCAAATTGATAGACTCTTATACGCTGATTTCTTCACATTTAGCCACTTGCTGTAGCCTGTTGTTGGCAATATTCATTGGAATTATTTATTAGAAGATCGTTGCCATTATGTTGCAATTGTTGATGATAGTGGGTAGGCGGAAAGGGATTAGGTGGCGACGAGGATAAATTACCAGCGTTTATGTTCGAATTATGAATACGTTGCATCCGTCTCTGTAACAGTAAACTTTCACTTGGTGGTGATAAACCAATGCTTATAGGTGTCGGATTGTAGTCCGTATTATTAAGGTATGCGGAGGGGAAACGACCAGAGCCTATGCGTTGGGGATTAACACGATACAGAGGCTGCATTTGAGGTTGTTGGGAAAAACAACGACGTTGCTGATAAGTCTGTTGTTGTATAGGCGATGAATTTTGCACATTGCAATTGCGTACCGAAGAATACAGGCAGTCATTGCGCCAATTGCGTATTTCATTCGACGAATTCGGAGATGATTTCAAAGGTTTGCCTTCGTTATCGGAAGGGGGAGAGCCGCCACTACTACCACCACTATTATGGCGAATATTATTGTGTTGTTGGTGGTAATAGTTGGGCAACATATAAGGGTTGGAACGTGGTAAAGGATTTGACAGCTGTTGCTGCTGCTGTTGCTTTTGCTGAGTACCGCTGTGGGAGAAACTACCCAAATAATTACGATTCCCATAATTGGCTCCACTATTAGGACGATATTTGCGATAAGATTGATTGTCTAAATTTTTGAAATTCTTTTGTTGCTCCTGTTGGTGAGTGATATTGTTGTTGCGTTGGCGCCAATTTTCTATAGGCTGCTGTTGTTGTTGATTTCGTTGATTAGCAGTTATGTAGCGCTTCTGGGTATCCTGATTATACTTTGAATACTGCCTGTTATTAAAGTTGTTGTTATAAACGAAAGGTTTATTGAATACATCTAATTTTTCTTCATTTTCAGCGTATAAATCATAATTTTCATCGTAGTCTTCCTCCTTTTCGTCAGGAGCAAAATACACAGAGCGTGGCTGAGCTGTGGGAGATTGATTTTTTTCTAAAGAGTGTCCTTGTTGCTGTTTTGGCATTTTCAAAATCGAAGCTTGCGGAGTAGAAGTTATAATTTTTTCGTTTTCTTTTCTCTTTTCGTCCTCATCGTTGTTCTTCTTTTCATCATCATCATCATTATCATTATCATTGTCATTATCATTCTTAGTTAGGTTATTTGCTTGTGGTGGGCATTTAATTACATTAATGATAGGTACATTAACTGGTACGGCATCGTTTTGCTGCTCCTTTAAAGCTTCATTTTCGTTTTCATCATCATCTTCCTCATCCAGAACTCTATTTTGGTTATTAATATGTTTAAAACTGTTATCACCCTTAATTTCTTGGCCATAATCATCGTGTAGTTCTTTATTATGGTCGTTATTATTTTCATTATCTTTAAGATTATCATCATTTCTATTGATTTCATCAATTTTATTATGATTATTGCCAGTCTCATCATTTACATCAGGTAGCATTTCCTTTAAATCACTAATACTTTTCAATATTTCGACAGTTTCTTCATTCACATTCTTCTCTTCATTCTCCTCATCTTCTTCCTTATCTAATTGGTTTTGTTCGTCATTTTTACAATAATCTTGTACAACTTTATCTTCCTTTAATTCGGTTAGTGTGGTATTACAATCTACTTCATCATCGTCATCGTTGTCATAATTGTCATCTTCAGAATTACAATCGTTATGATTATTAACAAATTTTTCATTTTCATCATAATCTGGATTATATTCATCATCAGATTCTATAATCCAAGAACCCTTATAGGTGATACTGGAATCCTCATGCAAGGTTATATTCGGTTCGGATAAAACAAATGAAGTGTTGTCCTGTTGCAACTGATGATTCTGATGGTAAGTGTCCTCCTCCTCTTCATCTTCCTCATCAACATCATCATAGTCGCCGTCGTTGTCGTAATCATCTAAATCACGCCAATAAGTATAACTATTATCACCACCATCATCCTCATCATCACGACCTTCTTCAATGTCCTGCATAACATCTTCATTGTAGTAAGAACGCCAATTTTTACACTCCGTAACATCGCCGTTACGTTCAACATTTTCATTAATACGTGCGGAGTTGTCCAGTACTTCATCATCTTCGTCTTCGTCGTGTATATTTAACATGGAAAAGCCACCAGAGCGTGAACCAGCGGAAGTATTTAAAATGAAAGAGTTATTAAGTGGACGTAGTCCGCCGCCAGGGCCGCCATTAACATGTGCTCCTCCATTACTACCGTGAGTGCTACCATATTTATTAATTGATTGTCGGGCCGACAGAGTACTTGGACGTCCGTAAGTGGAACGATTGCGGCTAGCGGGGACGCCAGCTAACAAGGATTTGGAATTTGTAGAACGATTCTTTTTGAATGTAGAAAAATCATGATTCTGATCAATGCCATTTTGTGAAGGCTGATAAATATTGGGACGTTCTTTCATATAGTCGTAGCGCATAGAGAAATGCTGTAATATTACGCGTTTCACAGCCATAGCAGATTCAGCAAATTGGGAAATTTCTCGCGCCGATTGATTGCTATAGATTGTTAGAAACAACAACAACATGTGAATAATTAATTTAAAGAAAAAAATTGATATATATTCCATAACACAAGAAATAAATCATCGTGTCATTAAAATCTGTCCACTTACCGTCTTATATTGCCAGGAGTTCTTAAAGCTTTGCGCCTATGTTCCATTAGCTTACTATCTAAAGGTTCACTTTCTGATATTTTAATCCAAGGATGATTTAATACTGCCGCAGCGCTTAAGCGTTTTGGGGCCTCCTTAATCAGCAGGCCACGTATTAAATCTTTGGCCTCTTCACTGATATCACTCCAATCCGATTCGGGAAAACAAAAATGGCCTGTTAATCAGATAAATATTGGTTAGAAACTAAAATAAAATAACTTTTTGGCGGTATTAAAATAAATTACCTTCTTGAATAGACTCAAATAAAAGCTCTTGACAAGTGCGGCAATTTTCGCCACGATTCCAGCCACAATCTTGCTCACAATTGCCCGAAAATGGTGGATAACCGCACAGCAATATGTAGGCAATGACACCCAAAGACCATAAATCACAACGTTTATCATAATAATTGGCTTCGCCCACAAATAACTCAACAACTTCTGGTGCCATAAATTCGGCACTGCCAACCTATAATTAGAGATGAGAAAGTAAAATATAATGTGCGTTGAGGGTTAATTGGATGCAAAAGCTTTTTTGTACTTACCGGTGTTAAAAGCTGTGGTGTAGCCGCTGGCGATGATATATCTGTGGTAAATTTAATGCCAGAACCCAAATCAAAGTCACATATCTTGATGGGACACAATTTATCGGGATAGACACATAAAATATTCTCTGGCTTGAGATCACGATGAGCTATACCCTTTTTGTGAAGGAAATCCAAACCAGAAGCGATTTCCTTAATAATTTGGGCAGCCTCATGTTCCGAAAAACAAATATGCTCCTGAATGCGTGCCAATAAAGGACCACCATTAATTTTCTCAAAAACTAAATAAAACTTTTCATCATCTTCGAAAAATTCAATCAATTGCAAAATACCAGGATGACCCTGACAATGATGGAATGTTTCCACTTCGCGAAAAACGCGAGCACGAGCATGACCGGGAATTTTATCAATTACTTTAACGGCATATTCTAAATCGGTGTAAATATTAACACATGTCTGCACCGAAGCATAAGCGCCTTCGCCCAATATTTCGCCAGTTAACTTGTATAACTCTAAAAGAGAGAAATTAAATTAAAAAAATTGTTAATTTAATTAAGGAAAAAATTGGAACTATCTTTTATTTCGTACCTTGAAATGTAGAAGAGTGTAGAGAAGACGATGTACGCTTCTTTTTGCGTCTTTTCTTTTGCATCTCTTCCTTATGGCGATTAAAAGTGGCTTGACGCTCAGTTTCGGTCATTTTTAAAGCCTCACTAGACTCGTTACCGGACACATCTTCGCTGCTATAGCGTGTAAGTTCATTATGGCCACCTGAAATATATAAAAAAAGAAATTTAAACAAATTAATATCAAATGTAAAGAAATAAGACAAACGTAATACATTTTCGTAAATACTGTATGGTTTTGTTAGTCGCTGCAAACATGATAAGGAAGAACAAAATATATGCGCATCAGAGTAGAATATACAAATTAAAAAAAGAAAAAGAAAAAAGAAAAAGTCAAACACCCACACCCACACTACTCCTCTTATAAGAATTTTAAACGAGTCACGCTTTTTCACATTCAATAATTTTTCTTTTTTTTTTTTTTTTTTGTAAACAAAAACAATATTAAAAATGAAAACAATTTATGTTTCTATGTCTAGATAGATACATGTTTTCGCATTCGAAAGGAAGGAAATGCGTTGACCGGTTAAGCATTAACTTTTCGTTCGAAAACAAAAAATATGGCATATTCTTAGAAAAATTTGTATTTTTTTTTATTTTAAACCCAATATCCATATCCATAGTACAAACATTTTATCTGAGAACGAAATGTATAACAAATACCGTACGACCGACGCAACCCCTCTTTGTTTTAACGAATTTATATTTGAGTACCGTTTTTTACTCGGTAATAAATACTGGTGGTCGGTCGGTTGTTCAGATGGTGTGGTGGTATGTGGTTTGTTTATTTTCAATGCATTTTTTTTATATTTTTATTTAAATTATTTTTTTTTTATTGTACCACCACCATATTGTATATAAACTGCGCAATTTGTTCTTTTTAATTGAATATTATTACAGATGTAATAAGATACATTTAAATTATTTTTATTATTTGTAGGTTTAAAAAGAATAAAAATAAAAAAACAGAATAAAAAACAAAAACACAAACAATTTCTTAAGATCATAATAAAAATATTTGTTTTTGATTCTATTGTGTAGCAAAATAGAATATAATTACTTTCGCTTAAAACTCTTTCCTACTGTTTTGCATCAAACCAGCTATTACGCCGAGCCACCTGAACCACAATGAATAGCTGCATAAAAGCGAATTAGGAGTGAATCGCAAAATGCCGCAACAGCTGACTTAAAAAATTTAAACATTCATTTAAAAAACCACAGGCTTCTTCGCATTAGAATCAAAGGGAGTCTACGACACGATGCTGGTTAAATATCAGTGGAATGAAAACATAGATCCAGGAAATGGTGCTTGATCTTTTCTAAAGACTGCTTTATCACAATGTAATTGAGCCACAGAGTAGTTGAAGAAGAACGAGAACTCAGCCACACATTAAGACGACCAGTTGGCACACCGGAGAAAAATTCAAGGAACTAATAGCGGAAGAAAATTACGATAAATATCGGAGGACCAATGTTTCGAAATTTGATTTTTTTTGAATGATTCTGATGTTTAATTTCTTTCTTTATTGCATAAGCAAAAAGTTATTTATAGCAGTTAGTCAGCCGTCAATCAAGTCAGTCAGTTAAATAAATTTTGAAAGAACACCAAAGTATTTTATAAACAATTACAATGTTTTAAATAAATTTTTTAATTATTTAGACAAAAGGAAGTAAATTGTACTTGTGGTAGTGGTTTAAAAAAATACAAGATTTATTTCAAATAAAAATTAATTACATTGCTATACAGCAACAAATATAAACAAAAAATAAAAATACAATGAAAATCAATTTTGATGGTCAAAAGGGATGAATGTTCAAACAGATAAATTGTGCATATAATATTAATCGTACGAATTGCAATTCCACCTAAACCATACTATCAAGAGTATACGTGCGCCATAGCACCATAATACTTCAGCCGATAGACTAGGCGGCTTGCTTGCTAATGACGCACATGGAAAGTTCATTTTAAATTATATTTTTTCAATTGTAAATTTTTATAACTATACTCTCCAAATCGTACATGTGAAAAGAGGAATTTGTATAAAAAAAAAAGTGAAAAAAAATTTTGTTTTTCCCATTTCAAATATTTATTATTATTATATTATATACACAACTTTATTGCTATTTTCTATTGTTTTTTTTTTTGCAGTGTCTATTAAATTTTTTAAGTGGCCTTAACTAAAAGTTGACTGATTACACATTTTGCTGAATTGTGTATTGCGACTGTGAAGGTTTTCTAGTGAAAGGCAGGCGTTGGTCTATCATTTTGGGGGCAGTACAAAAAAAAAAAAAATCAAGATTAAATTTTATTTTTCACAACTTTTATTTTTTTTTTTTATTTTCCCTTATGGGTCTGGTCTATGGTATTTGTTTTCTATAAAATAAATTATCAAATATGTTTTGTATTTTAAAGAATTTATTTTTTATTTTTCTTATCGCTGTTGTACACCACAATACTACACCATTTGCAATAGAAAATTTATGAAGTAGAGTTCGCAAAAGAACAACCCGCCTGCCATTTATTGTACCATATATCAAAAAAAAAAAAAAAACAACTTCGAAAACAAAATCACTTTATTTGATGTTAAAAACCTTCATAAATTTCAAAATTCAAAAGTTGCAAGTTCGAAAATTAAAATCAATTTTCAATATTTGAAAGGTGGTGCCATGCATAATCAATCACTTCGCCATTCAATTTCTGTATATTTATACTTAGTATCATTCTATTAGAAAAAATATTCGAAATTACTTCTATTTCCAGGAAAAGTATCAAATACCGGTAAGAAATCAAAACTAGTAAGCAAATTTATATTCGAATAATGTTTATTAATACATGACAATAATTACAATTTCAAGCTGTTTCAATGCTGCCTTAGGTTGATTCAGTATCCTAATATAGCCAAATTCACTTTAAGCATTAATTATGCTTAAATAAACAAAAAATTCGAAAATTCATTATTTTTATTTACAAGAAAATCAAATTTGAATAAATAAATTCATATTTGAATAGTGGATGGCATCAGGGCCATAATCTTGACCAAAAGGGTTGTTGACAGTGGCAAATAATATGTGGTGCATTACAAGTATCAAACGTGTTAATTTCTTTCGTTCTCATTTTTTTTTCTCCTTTAACAAATTTTATTTTCTTAAGAAATTGAAGACATTTTGCTTTTACATTCGTGTACTTATTACGAATGTTAAATTTATTTTGTAAATAGTGTCTTTAACCACACTTTGTACATATTATCTCCTGTTTTTCTTTTTTCGGTTTTCTTATACCAGCCTGGTCTTATGTCGTGGTTGCCTTTTTGAAAAAAAAAAATTTACTAATAAAAGTTCATTGTATTGTTTAGAATGCAGCTCACAAAGTTCTGTAAGCAATTGCATTGCATTTCTAACAGCGCTGATAATAAATAATAAAAAAGCGTTTTTTATAATCAATTGTTTGTTTATTATTGTTGAAAAACTTCTAAAAGCCATTTAACCAGCTAAAAATAAACTTTGTACGCGAATACATTTCTTTATATTGATAGGCTCTTACACACCACACCATCATACAATGCAGTGCGATAAAGCAGAGAAGAACAGCATATTCGAATTGTCGATTATGATACAAAAACAACAACCAACTAACAATAACAAACTATAAAAATACATGAAAAAAAATAAACATTAAAAATAAATACACAAGTCTACAGAAACAATACAAGAAGAATATATGTAAAGTTAGTTTTTATTATAATTTCTACTTTTTTTTTTGTAGCAATAAATTTGCATAGAGTGTCAAGGAACTAAAATTATAGTGTGCAGTTCTTGTTGCTGATTATAGAGAATAAAACAGAAACAATGAACGCATCCATCACACAAAAGCTCAGTCATTAGACTACAACGCATGGTTGGTTGCATAAAATGTTGTTTTTTTATTGTCGTAACACTTCCAATATAGAAAAAATAAGAAATATTAGTCGATATTAGTACAAATATTTAAATTATCAATGAACGTATATAGTTAGTTTTCGATTTAAAAGGCTTTCGAGGCATTTCAAAAAAATCTTTAAAATACTTCGCCTTCTCCCTACTACGACACTCAAGAGTTAGAAATGCATGGTTAGGATTAAAGAAAATGAAAGAGGGAGCGAGGCTAAAGTTTTGAACAATAAAATATTATCGGAAGAAATATTATTTGCTTATGATTCTTTTTCCGTAACTTCAGTATAAAATTTCATCATAAAAATAACAAAAACAATAATGCTCTTCTATTTCTGCCTTTCCTTTCATCAGGTTTCTTGAATTCACTTTTTTCGTAATAATTTTTTTAAATCTTTTATATAATAAATAATAATTTATTGCTTTGTATCCTTTTAATTAGTATAGTGAATCTTAAAAAAGAACGAAATGAATTATAAACATTCCTAAATTCGTAGTAATGCGTAATAAATTTAATGTTAGAAAAAAGAAATTTGCAAAAAAAAACTCTTTTCTAACGAATTTTATATATTTTTTCCGAGCAGTATGATACCTAAACTACTTTATTGCGTTATTTCACTATGTATTTATAAACTATTATTTATTTAATTTCTTTTTTTTTTTTGCATTTGTTATCTTAAGTAGTTTTTATCTACAAATTTATTTAAATTAACGTAGAAAAAAAAAAACAAAGTTCACAGCAGTTTTTTTCTTTTGCCAAGAGTATAGAATAATAGAATAAAAGAATAAAAACCAAAACCTTCAATTTTGTTAGACAAACAAACAGAAAAAACCCAAACTTTTTGTTTAAACTTGTGCGTTTTTTATTTTAATTTATTTTTTATTATTCATTTTCACATTCTGCGAATTTATTTTCAATCTTTTTTTTAACCAAAGTGCTAATACGTAAACTTTTTTATTTTATTTATTTATTTATTTTTTTTTTTGCTAATTTGTAAACATTTTGTTAAAAAAAACACCATTAAACAATATAAACAACAATATATTAAAAAAAAAAGAAAAAAACAGTATATAATGGATAAGGAGAAAAAAATATATGAAGTAGACTTGATAGCCGGCATTTTGCCGGCTTATTTGTTTGTTTGTGCTGACTTTTTTAGACGCCCGGCGTAGTTGAAGAAATTTTTATATGAATTCGAATTTTTATTTCTTCACACTAGAATTATAGAAATTAGAATTATAGAAATATATCATATTTCCAATTTCGTCATATGAAATCATAATTAATTACTCATTAAATTTTAAGAAAAGAAGAAAAAGAAATGACAGAAAATATAATTTCTATTTCTCAATGACAACAAATACTCATTTTCCTTTCGATTGAATTAAAATAATGACAGATTTTTTTTTTTTGTAAATTATCGCCCTCCTCATATCGATCATTGAGGGTGATAATGCTGATGACGATCGTGTGTCAGCCACACGTTTTTCACTTTCCATTTTGAAAGTAAAACAGCGATCTGTTTTTTTTTCGCCATGCAGAAAATAAAGAAAAAAGAAAAATGCCAACACTGACATTTTCTAAAGAAAACGTATCATTTATGTATTGTATAAAAAGAAAACACGTTTCTTAGAAAATAGAAATAATATTGTATAGTATGAGGAGAATCTATTATTATAATACATATTTGTATAGAATTTAATTCTTTGTCTTCTTTGTCTGAAAAAGAAATTATGAAAAAAGCAGATATTCTTTTAAATAAAAAAAAAAAATTGCATTCCTTCTATTCATTATGTCAGTTTAAATTGTTTTTTGTAATTAATTTCTAATAATTCCTTTGTTTTTCTTTTACTTTTGATATACATAGATAAATAGTAGTTTATAGTTGCTCAAAATTGATCAGCATCCGGCTATCAGAAGCAACAATTACTCTATTATTCGATTTACACTGTTTTAGCTTTAAGTTTAAACCAGAGGATTTATGCCACTGTAGTCGACGTAAATAGTTTCCTTGCAACTCTCACTCAACTCTTGCTAAGCACGCACAATTTCTTTTCTAAATCTGCATGGCTTCCATTTGGTTTGTGCCTACCCCTTTGGTTGAGTATACGCTTCGAAAATCCTATTTGCATTCCATAGAAATATTTTATCTCATCAGAAGTGTGAAATCTCAATATCACGCCTACTGGTAAGGTCTTTGCCCTGAGCTTCCACAGACGATGATTTCCAGCACAAAGTGTCCGTATTTTCGTTTTCTAGTTCACTTATATTGCTCAGCTATTGCCATATTAATCTCATGTTAACCACTTAGGCGGTAACTGCTCGAATAGTTTGCTGAGTGCTAAATAGTGTTGCTACGAAGTGCCTCGTGTCCAAGTTTAATTGACTTGACATAAATTTTTGGTCACTACAACCTTACACTCGTGAATTATGGCCCAGATTCTCCTCCGGCTTAATATCCGCGTTTTTCTCCATCGATTTCGAATATTTTTTTTATGGGCGCAAACATCCCCGTACCTAAACTACTAATAGTCCTAGACCTACACAATTCTTATTAAATACGTTCATTTGATCAGTTCCGTTGCAAAACATTTACCAACATTGTGGAGTTTAATGGTTGAGTCAAAGGAAAAGTTAAGAATCTATCTGTCTACAATTGTATATATGTATCCACAGAGTTGATTAATGTGGGAAACCAAATCATATTTACACCACAACGATTCAAGTCAGAAGTGAGCGCATTTTTAAATATTCAAATTGAATTCAAACAGCAAAAGAGAATGAGACTAGATCAGTTTTATATAATATAGCAGCAAAGCCGTTCAAGAAAACATTCAAGTAGACTTCACTAAAGTGTTATTGTTCGGAATTAAAATTCTCTATTTTACTCTCGTTATTTTATAACATTTTGAGTATTTCAGTGCTGCAAGAATAAATTTACAAACTACATATACATGTATGCGTGCACATGAGCACATTCAACATTTATATGTATGTTTGATTATTCTCCCTCTCTTCTGTTCGGGTAAATAAAACTTAAAGAAAAAATATCATAAAGGGTGAAGAATGAATATTTTATAGCTGAATTCGACCTTAAATATATTGAGAATATTGTTGTTCTTATTATTTTTATAACATGTTTATTTATAAAAACACAACACCTGAATTTACAATTAATTGTTATTATTGTTGTTATTTATAATATTGAATGTGTTTAATTTATTTTTATGGCTTTATTTTTACATTGTTGTGCGTTTTTATTTTGAAAGTGTTCTTTCATCCTTTTTTTCTTTCGTTTTTTTCTTTTGTTTTCAATTAGTCTCTCATATGCACGCTCTTTGTTTACACACTATATTCCGGTATTATTTGTGCTTACGGTTAATTGTTGTTGCTGATATTGTTGTTCTAGTACATTTTCTCTTACGTTTTAATTTACAGAAATTTAAAATAAATTTTTTTGTTTAAAAATAAAAAAATGTCATCCATTTTAATTTATTTAAATCTTTTAATTATTTATAACTTGAGTTAAATAAAATTAAAAGGTAAAAAAACAAAAACGTGCTTGACTCTCACATCAAGTGTCCTTGATTGTTTCATAAAAAAAAAGTTTATTTTGTTTGCTTCTCTCTATCTATCTCTCTATTAATCTTCATTTTTGTTTTGTTTAATTTTATTAGAACAAAAAAATAAATATTTATTGTTACTGTATTTTTTTTAATCACTGTTTTCGTTGCTATCTATTTTGTATGTTTTATATTGAAAAAAGAAAAAATAAAAGTTCTTCCTCTACAATATTGCCTTTATTTAATAAATACTTTTACTGTTTTGTTGTTTTGTTTTGATTTTGTTTTTGTTTTTGCATATAAAAACATTTCTTTATAGGAAGAGGAAGAAGCTTGACAATAATAATAACAGCCGTAGCAATAACAACAACAGCATCTACAACATAAAATGTTAAATAAATTACGGCAGGCAGGCAATCTGTTAAAATTGCTATTATTTGTAGCCATTTAAAGAGTACAAAACAAAAATTCATTGTTTAGGAATTGAAAATTACGGTTTATAGAAATGCAATAGTAAGAGGGAGAGGGGGTAATTGTATGTATGTATGTATTAATTTGTGTACATTACTGTGTACATATAAAATACATTATAACGTGTATTGCATTGCATGTAAATTTAGTCAGAAATGTATTATGGTTCCGTAAATTCTTTAAACTGACAAAAAGGGAAATGTATTATTCGAAAATTTCAAATAAATATTTAAAAAAATTAATCAAAAATAGAAAAAGTGTGAATTCTAATTTGTCAATTCCACTACGGTGTTCTTAACAATTGGCCATATTTTACGATTAATAGTGGCGTATTTAATATTTAGATTTATAGCGTCATCTATATAAAATCCAACTCAATTCCGTTGATTGCTATTTAACTCCTAGAGCAATAGGCTTTCAATGCTAGTTTATCGAACAATATTTTCTGTAGCGCTGAAGAAAGCTCCTTTCCGATTCTGTGGTTATGTCCGCCGACCAGTAAAACTTTGGTTATAGGACTGGGGTAATCCAGAAAGGACTGTGGAAAAGACTTTATAATTGGAAAAACTAACTGTTTGATGCGCGCATTAGAGTCTGGATTCGTTGCTGGGGGGACAGGAAGAACCCATAACGTATGCAAGAGTTTATTAGTCTGTATGATTTTTTTGTGACTCTACGTCAAAGACAGTATTGGTCGAAAAGTATTACAAAAGCATCGACTAGCCTAGAATTAATAAAAAATAACGCATCCATTTAAATGATATTGGATTTCATTAAAAGGTCCAAACTTTATTATGAAATAAAAGTTTGATCGAATTTATGGCTTAATTTGCATTTTAGATTTTTTTTAGTTTGAAAAATAAACCCGAACCGGGTTGTGATTTTGCCTTTACCACAATGAAGTTGTATTTTATAAGAAAAAATAAAAAAAATTAATATTTTTAAATTATAATAATCAATCATTCATATTTTAAATCTTAAGCATCTACATTACAAGTAATTAAATATTGTATTTCAATACTTTATGTAATTATTATTATGATCCGTTTTTATTTCAAGAAATATTTTAAAACGACCTCCATTTCTACAAACCTAAGCACAATTAATATAAGCACAATTTTATTTAAAAATTCAATTATTAATTATGAAAGCAAAATAAATAAACAAAAAGAGAAATATTTACCAATCATTTTGTTTTTGTTGTTCTAGTGATTTTATTGCTCCTCTTTTTTGGAACGAAGAAAAAAGTCACCAAATTTTCTTGAAATTGCGTAGAAAAAGATTTTTTCGCCAATGTGTTGTGATTGTTTTGTTATTGCATTTGTTTTGCGACTGGGATAATAGCGGTTTTTTATTTTGTTTTCGTTTCAGATTTAATTCTTTTTATTTCTCTCTATCTGCAATATGGCTGGTTGACCGGTGATTTTAAGTTTGATTAGATGGTGATGGTGGCAGTTAGGCTGCTGGTTATAATTAATTTAAATTTTTAACCCAATTTTGATAAAAAAAAAAAAATTCGAAAATTTAAAACGCAAAAAATTTTGACGTCGAACAAACACGATGTGGAAGAAAAGACGACACTGTTGTCGAAAAAGAAAATAAAGAACATCGGCGTTGATAGCAGCAGCTGAGGCAGTAGCTCGTATAACACAAAATCATCACTTTAACGATTTTTGTTATTGTTTAAACACACACAAACTTAAATAATATTACACATATGTATACACGTATGTATATGTTCTCTATTTTCTTCTTTTAACATAAAACGCACTTAAACACGTTCAATTACCATAAAAATAAAATGAGAGATTAAAATAAAAAAAGCAAAAGTTCACTTCGCTTTAAAAAAACGTGTGAATATTTTATTAGCAGCCAACATATGACGTAGAAAACTAAAATTTTGCGATTTTTTCTTATTTTATTTCACAAAACAAAGTAAAACATTTTTAAAATAATGCTCACTCTAAAAGCCCCAAGTAGCCGATTTGTTACACAAAATAGAAGTTACATTCGTAACAGGACACAAATGGTCAAATTAAATTGAATTAAATTCCAAAAAACGCGTGCTTTTCTTTAATACCACGACATACAGACGACGTCCCTAAAACGAAAAAAATCCAATCGTGTTTCGTTACTCGCACGAGAGGAGTACTCAATTAAAAGTGTCCGTATCCGTTCTTAGTATATTTTAGAATGATTGAAATAGAAAAATAAAGAAATGAATAGAGCAAAACACCTTCACTTTTCCCCACCACCGCCTTCCAAACAAAAACTCACTATATTAAAATAAAAAACAAAACAACAACTTTGTACATTAAGGTCTACATAGAAAAACAACTTAAAAAAACAGTCAAGCACAGACTGAGAGTCATTTTGTAGTAGTATTAGTGTAACTATTTATTTGCAGTCATAATCAAGTCATACAGCAGCCAGTTAGCTAGCCAAAGTTAGCCAGTCTACGAAAAAAAATTATAAAAAAAAAACAATAACAATTAAAAAAGAAAGACAAAAACAAAAACAAATGAACACATGGTTGATACAAAAAGTATTAAAAACCATGCGGTAATACGTAAGTTTTATAGAATGTTATGCAAAAGAAAGAATTTCTTGTTTACATAGAATGAGAGTCTGATAAGAATATTAAGCAACAGCTGATTGGCGACATACAGTGGCTCACACATTATTTCGTGTCTTAAGAAAGCTGTATAGCTAATTTGACTTTACTTTTTATGATAAGTTGTTATTGTAATAAAAACAAATCATATAAGTTCGGTCGAATCTTTAATCATAATAAAATCTAACAAAATTAACTACAGTGAAATAAGACTACAAGCAACTGTAAGTGGAAAAGAAAATAATTGTCTTCAAAGCAGAATTCTAGTACTTTGAAGATATTTGAAATTATTTTTACTAAAATAATATAGCATTGAATAGGGTAAGAAAAGCAGAGACTCTCGTCTGATGCACTACTATATCATCCAGTATAATTTGTTATAAATTATTCCTTCTCAAAAAAAAAATATTCTGATGTAAGATTGTAAATTAATATATGTATTTAGCAATGAAAATAATTTCTTTTTTGTTTTTTCTTTCTTCGCTACACTGCAAGTTAAAACTATGTAATAAATACAACAAATACCCTTAAAAGCATTATTAGAAAAGAAAGTATGGCAAATATATGTGCATGCATATGTATGTATGAATATATTTCTCTTTCGCTGCCACACTTATTACCTTCTTATGGATTTACGAGTGAGTGTATATGTGAGTGTATATGTAAGCTGTTTAATGATCTGTTAGTTTTTAACATTACGAGACGTCGCATTTATGTTAGAGGTGGGTGAGGCTATTCAATACTCATACTTTTGTGCTTATGGAATAGAAAGAAAGAAAAGAAAACCTGTTTGGGGGGTTATTAACAAATCTGTGTGTGACGTCAAATGTTAAATAAAATTCAAAACATTGAAAATAAAAATGTAAAATTTCAAAATGTTTGGCCAAGTAAAATGAAATATTACACTATTAGCTGTAAATATGTACATATGTACGTATTACATTTTATATATAAAGACGGACAAGCATGACATTGCTCTAAACAATAATTTGAATGAATTTTAATTTAAAATTTCTAAAATTATTTACAAATTTTAAAGCTTCAAACATGATTAATCAAAAAGTATTTCCTATATATTTAATTAAAGAGTTATAATTTTTTTTAATTACAAAAACCTACTTCATACTTGTTGTTCTTGTTTTTTTTTTTTTTTTTTTTGTCTTAAAAATGAAAAACAACTTTGTACTCAAGCAACGCTAACAGAATACTTAATTCATATGCAAAAAATGTCAACAACACTACACACCATTTGACAAATAACAGAAATTACTTGAAAACAACAAAAACATTAATAACCGAACCACATAGAACATTGTAAACAAGAAAAAATCAAGTGAGAAAGAGAGAGAAAGAGCCACATAAACTTCATACAAAAGAGAATGACTTTCTGTTATTACATGAAACAAGAAGATATAAATGTTTAAAAAACAAACCAGGAGAAGTGTTGTAATTTTTTTATTTTTGCTTCTAATAATATATTTAACATTATGGTTGTTTCCGCACACGACTAACAGAGCAGCACACAAAAACATACCATTGAAAAAATTAAACTATAAAAGCAATACAAATGATAAGTACATGCTATTGATTTAGCTAAACAACAAAAATTTTACACATATGCACGTACATATCTACATCTTCTCAACAGAGGAAGTGTGAGGAGTAGAGAGTCAACAAAAGAGAGACTGAGTGAGAAATTAGCAGTCCAAAGAGAGTATCAAGCATAGAAATAAACAAAAACACAAAAAAGACCGGTACAACCACGCAATATTTTGATGTGAATATGTACATACGATTATACATTTCTCTATCGGTATTTGTTCTTATATATACATAGATGTGTATATAAAAAACAAACCAAAGAAAAACAAAAAAAAAAAAAGCAGAAAAACAACAATGAAAATATCACGTAGGCCTCTCCTTAAAACGAAAATAAAAAACGAACTAAGAAACACCAACAATAGCATTTAAAACCGAAATATAAATTAAAAAGATAAAGAAGGGTAAAAAATACGTGTAATAATAAAAACAAACAAGCCAACTATATATAAAGTATAAGTTACAAAACAACAACAAAAATATTAAATAAGCAAATCAAAGTGAACGATTTAAATGCAGAGCTAAAAAGTGGGGAACAAACAAAATATCGTACGATTTTTTAACGCGGTTTTTGATTATTAATAATAATATTATTGGAACAAGAGAAAATTAACACAGCATTGGAAAAAATATGAGTGTGCAATAACAAACAAATACAAAATTCACACAAACAACTACCAACCAGTGTTGCCAATTATTTAAAAAAATATATATTAGCAGCGAGCTCAAATGTCCCCCTTTTTATAAATTCTCTAACAATTTCTTTTTATAAAATTAAATATATTCATTAAGTTAATTCGTATTGCTTTGGTTGCTTATGAACATACGACATGCATATGAAAATTACACTGAACGACACGTAATTAGAATCCAAGTTTGCAGAAAAATATTCTAAGGCCAATATTAAAAATAAGCATTATTATTTATAATTATTATCTTGATTATGGTCACCATAATCGAGCTAGTGTGCAAGGATTTGGCAAGATAATAAATTAAAACTACAGATCTGGACAGGCTTGTGTAACAACGCCCTTATACAAATATCCCTTCTACCAGAAAGCGTGGATAATTCGAATTTTTCTGTTCCACTGCGCTCTCTGGAATTGGTCCTATATTTTGGTTTATTTTTGTTTTGAATTTTCAGCGAGATCGGAAGCAATTGTAAACCCAAATCATTAACAAAAATTCGTAACAAAAGTTGCTTCACTCAAAATCATCTACTTACAAAAATAGTCCGACAGCTGCTCTTTTATCCGTTAGGATTGCCTCAAAAGTACGCATGCGAATAGTAAAAACTGTAGTGAAGTGCAAAGCTTAAGCTATAATTATTTTTTACAGATTTGTAATGATCATAAATTAAAAAATTTAATTGATTTCATTTCCGTAAGAACAACTAAAACTTGTTTAAAACAAAAAACTTGAAAAAAATACCGAAAAGATTAAAAATTTTAACAAGATTATGACGCATTTTACTGCTGCTCTGGCAACACAATTAAAATAAAAATGCAAGAAATATAAAGAAGAATGAGAAAGAATATAAAAAACCCTGATAAAACGGCACTAAACGAATGAACGCAGAAAGCAAACGAACGTATAAACTCGATAACAACAACGTCCGTTGTACTGAATATTCTTGTTTTCATCATTTTATTGATTTTGTTCTAAAAAAAAAAAACAAAAAAAAATACTTGTTATTGCTACTGTTGCAGTTGGATATTGGAGGCAGTGTAGTTGTAATAACAATAGTGTTCTATATGTACATATCTTTAAACGTGTGTATTTTTTTCTTTTTACTTTTTTGTTTAAGTGATGTGCATTATTTTTATAAAACTCTTGTGTGTTGTTATTGTTTTTGCAAAAGTGCAATAAACGTCATCAAGGTCATAATAAGAGCGACCGCGTACATGAACAAAATTACAAAGTCAGCTAAAGTCGTTGCTGTTGCTTTATCTGCTACTGATATAAAGCCACACAAGAGAACAAAAAAATACAAACGATATTCTGATATTTTACAACATAAAAGACGACAGCTACTATACAACTGCAACCACAACTCTAGCCACCATAATAACGAGTATGACAACAGAAACAACAACAACACTTAATGAAATTTAAAACGCGGTCATTTGAGTTTGTTTACATTTCGTAATGAAATAAATATTGAATTTTCTAAATGATATTGGATTTTCTTATTTGAAAAATGAAAAACAATTTTTTTCTGCTGAGAAAAGGTTTTAAGTTTGTATGCAGGTGCACATTTTATTTCATTCTTCTGTTTTTTAATGAGTCATCCCAACCGTTTATATATTTTTAAGAAATATTTCCATTCATCATTTTTAATCCCAATTATTGTACTATACATTGCTTGTCGTCTATTTGTTTTTGTCTCATCGTTCACCTCCTCTCTCTCAATCCCAAAATGATTCTTTTTGGCAACTTTGACATCTCAACCGCACGTCAATCTTTTTTCTTTTTTTGGTGAGTGGTGAAATTTTGTGTTTGTGTTCTCTTTCTTCTCTGATTGTTCTTCGAAAACGCATGATTGATTTTCTTATTGTTTTTATTTAAAGATCTGATCTTATATTTGAATTCAACAAATTTTATTTAATTTTATTGTGATTGCATCATTTATTTAATTTCTTTCTAAAGAATTTATTGTGCAAAAACAACAAGACAAGAATTACAACACTGAAGGTGCTTAATTTTAAACAGGGTGTTTTGTGTCTGCGCTTTTGTAGCTCCTACTGCATTTTCTAATGGCGCTTAACCTGTCTTTTTTTGTAAAAAAATTTTCGCAATGTGGGGTTTGTTTTTATAAATACTGTTACGAATAATAATAATATTATACTCAATATTGTTGATGTGAGAAGCTGGACCATAATGCTGACTAAATTAAAGGCCATAATGCTGACTATATCAAAGGTGAATATCTTGAATTATATAAATTATCTAATTGGTAACGACCGTTGCTGACAGCTTTAGCCTTTTTTTCCTTAAAATTAAACAATTTTGTTTTTAATACCGTTTTACCACTTCTCCTTATAAATATGAAAGACAGAAAAAAGGAAGACAAAAGAAACAACTCAGGTTTCTTTTTGAACAATCTACCTGATATTAGGTATAATCTTAAGCGGGAATTACTTTATATGTTAACTATGTATTAATCCTTTTTACAAAAGTTTTTTAATTATTTGAGAAAAAAATATTTTTTTTTACAAAAATTAAAAATTAGACCCCCACCTATATGTTATATGGTGCGGTGGTGGCATTTCATGTGCTCTAGTTTTACCCGCGTACGTTTGCATTTTTCTACATACACAATTATTTTGAAACAATTTTTATAGTCTGTATATTCGTTTTTTTTAATTTCATTTGATTTTTTGGCACGCTTTAGGTTTTCTTGTGAAAACTTTCCGATGGTTTGAAAAAATAATAAACAAAAAAAAATTGAATTTTTAAATGAAATAAATATACATCATGCGTTATTTCGATTTCACGTTATTTTACTCTTTTATGTTTCTTTTTTTCATGGTTTCGTTCTTCCGGCTAAACACGAAAAATTTATTTTCTAGAACATGTTCAATTTTGAATTGAAAAACCAAAAACAAACAACAAAACGAAAACGTTATTGTTTAAATGGTTAATGGAAATTATTCAAAACCTTTAGGTATACATGAATGCATTATGTATGTATGTATGTATGTAGGTAGGTCAGTTTATTTATTAACAACAACAAAAATATACATATATATATATATGTGTATACTCAAAATATTAACAATGATTCGTGTGAGTATGTGTGTATTGTATTTAAAAGAAATTATTTTTTGACTTTTGTTGAACATTTTTTGATATTCATACCTACACCACACTTACATATTTTTTATTGTATTTATTTCATAAGAACTATTATGTTAAGAGTTTTTCTATTTTATTGAACTTTCAAGATAAAGAAATTTAATTATTTATAGTGCTTCACTTTACGAATTGTTTATTAGTTTTATCTTGTTTTGCCAAAAAAAAAAAAAAAAAAAAAAAAAAAAAAAATATTTCTAAATAAATGTTTTTGTTTTTCGTAAATAATCAAAACAAAAAAAACAGCCCAATCAGTTGTTTAATTGGGTTAGAATGTTGAAAATCTTAATATAAAAAGAAATAATGTTGAAGGTAAAAAAGAAAACCATTAGTTTTCACACGGGGAATTTTATTAATTTGTGTCTCCAAAATGTGGTTGAAACAGTCACCACCTATCTTTAGCAAATAGAAATATTTCGTTATAACAACGCTAGGATGCAGTCATCAATAAAAGATTGCCTTACATTTGAGATTTTGGAGTTTCTTATACATCCATACTGCACGAGTATCAGGCAATTATCACGGATATGTCGTAGT
The DNA here is from genome assembly GCA_005959815.1 of Sarcophaga bullata. Lineage (NCBI taxonomy): Eukaryota > Metazoa > Arthropoda > Insecta > Diptera > Sarcophagidae > Sarcophaga > Sarcophaga bullata. Next base: position 407,713 of record QOCX01000065.1, read on the forward strand.
AGTTATGTAAGCTAAACATTTGGAACATGTTAAGAGTGAATGCTGTTTTTATAATCTGAAAACGATATGATATATCTTCTGTGTAAACCATCCAATACCCAGAGCCATACCAAATATGAAGAAGTTCTGGGCTAAATAAAAATGTTACTGAATGAATTATCAGTATGGGAGGGATGTCGGTAAAATGTAGACCCCAACATTATGCGACATACAGAGGAAACATGCAGCATAACTATGTATAAAGAAGATCATCACGCTACAATTGTCCAAACGGAGTTATGATCGCATTTGAAAGAGAATTTCTTTGGAAATATGAGAAGAAGAAAAAAGAAGTGGGAAGACAATCATAATCGTCAAGAAAACAATTAAAAATTAACATTTTTAACAAGCAGACACAGAAAAAAGTAATACTCATTATATTCAAATGCTTATGACTTTGAGTATAGTGGACTGAAATATAATCCGCGATCAGCATATGCCAAACATATAGTGAATACTAGCTGTGGATGTTTGTGATGATACTGTACATAGATATTTATTTTATTATTATTAAATTACAAACTGAAGAAGATTGTTTAATGTTAGCACGCATAGAAGTCACCGTAGCCTACTAGGTGACTGTGTTAGTTTATTAGACGTGAGGCCACGGTTCAACCCACAGGTCAGACAATTTCAACAAAACGTAATATGAGAAAATATTTATTGGGCTAAATTTAATATACCAGACTTGAGTTAATAGTGTCTGATCAAAAGTTCGACATCTTCTGAATAGTTTCAGATCGTTGAAAACACAAATGTATTACGAAAAATCTTTGTCGCTTTTCAACTACTACTGTAGTAGATGAAGCTAGTTAAAGCACTTAAACAAACACTGTATCTTTCTTTATCAGTACTTTTCTACTCTGATCAGAAAACCAATAGTATTAAAGGCACGTAAACTTGGCATCACTAATGCAGAATGCACAGTAAGCAGTGTAACACACTTAATGTTTGAACTTTACTAAATTAGCATAAAAACATTAAATTATCAATTTAATTATCATTAAACATTAAAATTTGAAATAAATGTTTATATATGTATTAATTAAAATAAGGAAAAACATTTTATATTTACCTGAAGATTGACAGCAGCTGTTGACTGGTGTTGTATCGTCGGTATTATTAGAACAGTTTAATGTTGTTGTTCCTGCAACTTTAGCTGTTCCCTCCATACCACCTGCAACCACAACAACACCATCAGCTGAAGATGAAATTGAGTCAGTTGCTGAAGTATTTTCTTCAATAATACGTTCAACCATTTTGAAATATTTTTCCGGTTTTGATTTTACACAAAATATGTTCAATTTATAGTTCTTTCTTGTAAGCGTTTTTTATAGTTTTACTTTCTATAGATAAAACCGCTAAACAAACCTATTACTTTAGAATCTTCCGGTAAAAATACGAGCGTAGAAAAGACGAATTAGGGTATACAAAACAAAACGAAAAAAAGTAAGTAAAACACCACAATCAAGTGTGGTACACAAACAACTGCTCTTAGTAGTTATTGAATTTTCTCTTTTAAGCTTTCTTCTGTTTTCTTATTTCTATTCAAGTGTTGTTGCTTCTTCCTTTTTTTCTGCTGTTCGTTTAAGAGTTATTAGTGACGTTGTAATTGTCTTTGCTTGTTGATTTGTTTTGATTTTTTAATTGAAATACGTTTTTAAAAAAAAAATAAAGGAAATGTAACACTGCCCTTTAGTATTGTAATTGCTTTGCTTTTTTACCTTTCTTCTATAGACAAATAAAAATTTGAATTTCCTTCCTTTTCTTTCTCACGTTGAAAAAACTTTATCGAATGCACTTAATTTTTAAACGCACTGTCTTCTCTCAAATTACTGCAGCTGTTGTTGTTTGCTTCGTTTTATTTTCTTTTTTACTGCTTTTTCAAAATGGTGGCCTTTCAGAGCAGCTTTTTTCTTTCGTTTTCTTTTGTTTTTTTCACAGTATTTTACTTTTCGCCTAATCAGATTTTATTTTGTTTGTAATTTAATAAAAATTGTCACTTTTTCTTACAGAATATTAGTTTGTTTTTGTGAATTTAATTTAAGAAATAAACTTTTGTTTGTTTAGTTTTTATGTTGAAAATGTAGGTGTTAAATCGAATCGCTTTAATTACACACACTTTGTATAAAAAAAAAAATACGTTGACGTTTACTTCACTTCTCTCTGTTGACGTTGACAGTGGACAGCATACAAATTGCGCAGCATTTAAACACAATGAATTTTGTTAAAATCCTAACCTTAAAATTCATAGAACTTTTTCAATTAACAACAAATGGTTCTTGTAATGCAATCCAGAATTAATGGAACTTTCCTTTATTATGTTTCTGGTTTTACTAGCGTTCGACTGTTACTGCTTACGTGCGTACGTTGCTGCTGCAACAGTGTATTTGCTTTTCATTAAGGAGGCTGCAGCGATAGCTTTTGATGCTGCTCTGTTCCAAGGAATTCTATTTATAGCAAATGAATTTTCCTTCCTTTTTCTTTAGTTTTCCACTCCGTGGATTGTTTTTTGATGTTCCAAAAATTTATTGCAATTCATAAGACTTATTTTGTTTTACTGGTGTTTTCTAGTTATTGATTGACTAATTGGTTGGTTGGTTGGCTATTTTTTGTATTTCTAATACGATAATCATCACATCGAATTGGTTTTTCAGTGGGGGAATTAAAAAGGAATTGCTTCCTTTTTTCCTTTCCTTATTGTTGGTTGTGTGGTATAAATAATATATTAAAAAGCTGCTGCTGCTGTCGAGTACAAGTTGGTTGGTTGACGTAGTCGTTGCTGGTTGATATTTTGTTGGATTTATCTGCGTTGTAACTTAAAAAAAACATTCGCTAAAAGTAGCGGACAAAAGCCGTTTTCTTTGCGTTTTTTCGCTGTTGTTAATTGCTTTTTTCTTTAGCTACCGCTCCATCTTTCACGCAATCCAGTTGATGATGAAATTCCGACTGAACTGAATCGACAATTACAGCCGATTACTTTAGTTAGGCGTCGTTAGAAACGAACGAGACGGCTTATTAATGTGTTTCATTTTCTCATGATGACGCCGTTACTATTAAGCGCAACAAAAGCGCTGAATTTATTAAAATGAAAAAAAAAACGCTTAATACGGGGGTTAAACGTTCAATTTTTAACACGTTTACCAACACAACTACTTACATATTCAAAAATTAAAATAAAAAATATAAAAATTTTGCATTCAGCCCAGTGCTATACTTTTGCTCAAGAAAACTGCTTATAATGATTCTTTCTTTCTTTCTGAAAATTGGTTTCAATATGAGATAGAGCGCGTGTCACATTGATTTTTGACACTTAAAGAAAATGAAAACTAATACCGAAAGTATACCTACACAAACTTTTCGTGTCCACTTTTATTGCAAGTAACACGACAGATATTTTTTCTACTGTTTATACTAAGAAAAACACTGTATTTGGGCAAATCGTCATTATTGCGAAAACAATTAATCTCCAAAATTCAAATGATTACGGATCGAATTCCAATTTGACCTGATAATACGGTACAATATTGAATGACAAGGAGCGAATATAGACGACTTGCTAAAGTTTGTTGGTTTAAAACGTCGCACCTCTACGTAATTATAATTCGCACATTGTTTTCCAAGCTGAGTAAATATCCTAAATCTTCAAGAAAAATATGCTACACTGGCAACTCTTTTGTTTCTACAACTTTAAAAATAAAGACTTTCTTGTGGTTTGTGATTTTGTTAACAGGGTGTGCGATGTAAATTTTAAAGTGAAGTAAATAACCACAATGGATAGAAGAAAATATATTGAATTGGATTAATAAAACTATAAAACCCAACATTATTTTTTAAAAAAATTAAATTCGTACATTAACTATAAATAATTGTACCAAACAGGCCTAAGCCGACCCATAAACCTTACTCTCTGGCGTAGATTACATAGTCCTCTATAACTAACTCAAGGTTAACCATTACCACAAGCAGTAACTACTAGTCACAGCTCGGGAAAGTACATAGGCGATGGTTTTGAAGTTCAAAAATATAAGTCAATTCAAAAAGTAAATCACTTTTAAAACAAGTGAAACTTTTTCCGATTTGGCTTTTCCCAAAATAGCTGATTAATTAACTAATTTCGAAAGCTTGCTCGTAGTAGACCATAATTCATTTCAATTTCTTGTCGTATAAGATAGGCTAAGAACTCTAAGAAAGCAAGGATTTTTATTGATAAAATATCATTCCATTAATTTAAGAAAGCATTTATTGCAAGCTAAACATTCTTATTCATTTTATTCTTCTTGTATTTTGTATCCTTTTCCCATTTAGGCATTAAATACTTTAAATAAACATGGCCGTGCTGTTTCCACCCTGAAAACCAATCCAAAAGGAGGACGAACTTTGAACAAACCAATAACCACAAAACGTTCTTACTGTTCATGCGCCTACAGTGAGTGTATCCAACATTACTGCACTTTTAAAGATACAAAAATTACTTGTCCTTAGAGACAAGAGCAATTCATTTGTAACGTTTCACAAGTGTTGACTTTCCGTTCAAAACGTAAACTTTTCCCACAACAACTCGCAACAGTTACACCAAATCTTCGAATGGCGATAAACGTAAATGTCTGTGGTTAAGGTTAAGCATACACAACAAGATGTCCTCCAGCAAAGATACAAATGAAACATCATGTTTGGGTATCGGAATTGCGTGGCCACAAGAAACAGTGCACGTACAAGAATTGTCGTTGACCCAAGTGTGTGTTAATCTTGGAAAGACAATGTATAGGTAGGAATTCTAACAATCGTTACAAGTGAAATTGAATAAATGTGATGTGTTATACGAGAAAATACCGCCAGGTATAATAAAGTTTTTTAAAAATATATAGAATCGCTAGCATTTAGTGAAACAATATTTAATGTCCATGTTGGAGAATACTTCCGTGATCTAACCGCCGTTCCATACGTTCCATACGTTAAGTTGTTCAAAATTACAGTTTTATTGCCATTGTGGAACTTTATGAAAAACAGCACATTAAAAGTTTCTGGGGCGCATCATCTGGAAAGATGGCGCGGCGTAACAAACAGTCATTACGAAAGCACTCGCAATTCTTCGTAAGCACTACCCGCTTTATATTAGATTTTCATATTTATATTAGATTTTAATTTCTTTAGTGTGGGATTCGCAATGGTTATGTTTTAGGGAAAAGCCTTGCTAATGGAACAGAATGCGTTAAATGAAGCATTTGGTGATGAATTGCCTTGGCTGGGGATATTGCGTCTTTGAAAATTTTCAAAAAGTTGATCGAATATTTTAGAACTAGAAGGTCATGATTGCACGAAAAGACCATTAGACCAGATTTTATAACCATCGTTATGAAAGATTATATAACCGGTAGCCTTTAACGTGATATTTATACATTGGTATGAGTTACAACTAGGAAAGTAGATTAATGCAGGAAGGAAAGAGGGATTTGTGGTTACTAGATTTCGATCTAATTATAAGCGAAAGATAAAACTTCTACAGAAAACGAAATTTCAATACGGATTAATCCAGCTAAAGAATCAATTCTCTCTGTAATGAGCTGTACGATTCAATCGACCTTGAACTGATGTGCGCTACGTGGCGTACTTGTGCAAATATAAAATAATAAAAGGAATTGCAGATGCAACAACACCAGCGCTACCATTGAACCCGAACTGACCTGATAGAATCCCATATATAATAATCCGAATTTTTCATTGAATTGTAGGCAAATATCTTCACATCAACAAAAATGGTATTTAAGGTCTCCAGATTAAAGGGGTAATTCCAAAATCTGTATGGTATTATTGTTTCATAGCCTATAAATTTCAATTTCAATTACAAATAAAATCAAGAAAAACTAACTTATATACCCGAAATCTAACCACTACCACCACCACAGTTATTCACTTAAGTAATCAGCCCGCAGTCGCGGTATTAAAAAGGCTGCTGTAATGTAGACATTAAATCAAAACAAAATAAACAATAAAAGAAAATAAAAAAAGAACGGAAAGTGATTAATACATTTCCATCATTGCAGACCATTAGCTTCCAAAAGACCAACAAGTTAAACAGAAACTATTAACTCCTTACTGCGCCTTCAGTAAACTTCGCTTACAAGGTTTGTTTGCACAAGTGTTAGCAAAGCAATATAACATTCCTAGACAAATGAAAGCGAAGGGAAAGTTCAGAGGTCATGTTACAAATAAATAAAACAAATAAACGATAATATAGCCTTAAAGGAAATTATATGAGTGTGATGAACAAATGCCACCCACCACAACATATTAATTTCAATTGCCTGCATTTGGTTTGCCATTTCATTTAATCATTAGTATTCTTCAACTATTTCAGGTGGCTAATATTAAAGTTTACCCAGGAAACAATTTGAAAGTTCACCAAAACTTTCCGCAAACCACTACTCCCACTACGCTCACTGCAACTGGAACTATACTACAAACTTTCAGTATCACAAAATGCCATCGATATGTTGGCTCAACTGTTTCCACAACGTAAACGTTCAGTTTTGGAGCTGGTCCTGAAACGATGCGATTCGGAGTTGATTAAAGCAATTGAAAATATTTCATCGTCTACAGTTCAGGTAATATGGTACATTTCCGAATCACTCACTGCAACATTAAAAGGATTGCGAATAATTTTTTGTATTGCTTTCATTTATGCAGCACGCGAAACCTTTAACTCTAAGCCAAACTTTATGTTCGACAGCCATTGCTTATCCCATTACCTTTCAGGGTCATTTGGCTCCCGCAACTTTGCCACCGCTAACTTTATGTTGAATGCTACCAAATTGTGCTTATCTAAAGGATTATCAATTCAATTGTTCGTAAAAAAATTTCAAGTGTTCACAAAATATAAAAAAAATAATAAAAATTTTAATAAAACTGTAAAAATGGAATTTTTATGCTATAGAGTGTGTTATGTTAAATCTTATTTTGTTGGTTTCAAGTGTCGTTGTAGAATATTAAAGTGATATTATAACCATGGATTACATATTAAGATAATCTCAATACTTTCCAAATTTTTAATATTCCTTTGTTTTCTGTTAGTTCCACTGGTAAAGTTTTCTTCTAGTTAAGTAGATAATTGGCCTACTGTAACAGGTTTTAGGTTAACAGAGTTAAAAGTTTTATTGGGTTATTGTATTCAGTCTAGTAATGAGGTTACTCAGTTCATCTGTCTTACTCTCAGAATCTTGTGAGAAGTTTACGAAATTCTTTTCGTACAAGCGTGAAGATAAATTAAGCGTACATGTCTTTGATCACAGTTACGGTTTAAATTAAGTTTCGAACATTTTTCTCAGTTCCTTGGTTTTATTTTGTTTTTATTACATGTTATTTCAAATGTTGTTGTAATTGTTTAATAATTTGTATCAACCGTATGTAGTACTCGTACTCGTGCATTTATTTGATTTTATGTAAATCGTAAATACGTAACGGACGTTAACGTAACAGCGCTTGTGTAACTATAGAAACGTTAAAAGCGTTACATATGTCAACGAAGAATGTAAATAAAAACGGAACAGAACACAAGGCAAAAAAATACACACTAACATAACACAATGCAACGAAATTCATTTACAGACATTTGCACTAAGTCAACTATTGAGAACAGTGATGATTGTTGTTAATGTTGGCTCCCTGTGATTGTTAAGATAATGCAAAATTAAAAAAGTATCATTTAAGTCGTAATTGAAAAAGTTATATTTGTAATATTATAGAATATTAATAATATTATAGAATATTACATTTTTGGTTTAATCCGAGCCTATAGTTATCGAATGTCGAATATGAGTACACTATCGTTCATTGTTCTATTCAAAGTGATTTTTTTTTATTTATTAAACTTAATACAATCCAATACTTCAATAATAGCTAAAATAATAATAATAAACAAAATTTTTATAATTTTTATTATATTAGAATTATGACAATATGTATTTAAAATTTTTAAAGATGAAAAAGATTTATGTAATAATAGGAAAGTACCAAAAAGGGCATTTGTGCTACATTGGCACTCATAATACATATTATTTATTTATTTTGTTTCAAGTTTCATTTTTATACATATTACAATAATAATAAAATAATAATAATAAAGAAAAATGATTTTTGTATCAAAAATTCAAAAGCTTACTTTATACATATAATATATATTAAATTACAACAAAGAGCATTTATGTCACATTGCCACTTAAACTACATATTAGTTATTTATTTTGTTTCAAAGCCTTTAATACAATCATAATAATAATAAAGATCATTTTTAAAAACTCAAAACTTTTACATAAATAAGCATGAAAGTACCAAATAAGGCATTTGTGCCGCAATGCAACTCTACATATAAAATTGTCCCATCACTCATGTATAAATGTCACGTAAAACTGTTAGAGAATCCTGTTTTATACAAATCGTTCCGTCTTGTCAACGAAACAGTATATTTCTTCATAGGCTAAAAGCGAACGTACGTTACGTTAAGTGTACGTTTCGCTATTCGTGGCTTAAGTCTAAATTAAATGTTCTTTTGCGAATTCAAAAATCTCATAAGTTTATCAATGTTAATTTCTTGGTCATAACGTTTTATTTTTAACAATATTTCTAAATGGCGATTAGTCAATTTGGTTCGACGTTGATTTTTTATTTGTGACATCGTAGAAAATGACGACTCACAAATATATGTAGTGGAAAACATAGAAAAAGTGTACAGTGCTAAATCTCTACAGGCACCGTATCTATTTCGACAAATATTTTTCCAAAAATCGAGGCCATTTCCTATGGGTATTAATAAATCCTGCCGCAGTTGTAATATTTCTTCTTGAATATTTAGTGGGACATTTTTCAAATCACAATTCATTGGGTTATTGAAGATATCTATTGCCCATTCTAACTCAAAAATATCCTTAAATCTCATTTTAAAATTGTCTATCAAGTTACTAAGTTCAATACTAAATAATTGAAGTTTTGGTTGATTTGGGTATAATTCGTATATTTCATTTAGTCTTGGAAAATTGTCCAATACATAGCAATCGAGTTGATCTTTTAAGAGGCTTAGTTTCTTAGAAAATTGACAAACAGCTTGAAATAACTCGCAAAGAGTTTTGTCTTTGCCTCGAAGAATAAGGTTTAAGTCATTAATTTGAAGTGTTATATCTGTTAGAAATGCCAAGTCCAACAGAAATTCTGTTGAAGATAAAGCATTTAAAATGTCAACATCCTTTTCAGTACCTTGAGTACGTAAATAGTAGGTTATCTCCTCCCTAAGGCTAAAAAGCTTCTCAAGAGATTTGCCACGACTTAGCCACCTAACGTCTGTAAATAAAACTTCGTCTTTATAATCATCGTTTACTTCATCTAAAAAATCTAACAGTTTCCTATGTGTTAGTCCTTTATGTCCACCTTTAAGACGGTTCATGATTTTAACTGCAATTTTCATCGCATCATTTAGTCCCAATACCTTAGCAAAAAGAGCTTGCTGATGAATAATGCAATGAAATGCAGGTAAATTTATTCCAGCTTTATTTAAATGGTCCACAAAGCCGTTACACAACCCAACCATAGCTGCTGTCCCATCCGTGCATATGGAAGATATTTTGTTTTTATCTACTACGTTTAATACATATTCGTTAAATGAATCATATATCGCCTCTCCTGTAGCATCTCCACTAAAGGAATGAAGCTTTAAAATTAGTTCAAAGTCGTTAAAAAATTCGTCTACAGCTCGTACACATATGATCATTTGTTTTGTGTCGGAAATATCAGTGCCTTCGTCAAAACATACAGAAATATATTTAGCCTTTTTCAATCTTTCATTAGTTTCATGTTCTATAAAAAGGCCAATATCTTCCGTTCGCCTCGTTATAGAACGAGCAGATAATGACAATTCCTTAACAACTTCGTATATATTTTGGCCTGCAACTCCAAATGAGGGGAGAACAAATTCACACATGTCTTTAAAAAATTCAGCATCTTCAAAAGGTCGACCTTTTTTTGCCAATGCTATAGCTATGGCATATGTTGCCTTTCTTTGTTGGTTGCTAGAAATTGGAGTTTTATTTACATTTCGCGCAATTGCTCTAACACTATTTCTAGCTTTAAAATCCTGCATTAACTTTTTAAACAAATTTTCCCGTTTGTTGCCTGTTACTGAATGCAGATCAGTATGACTACTTTTATAATGCCGGTTTAATGAGTATACACACTGTCTTTTTATTGTTTTTCCACATACTAAACACTGAGCTTCTTTCAGTATATTTAAAGCAAAAAGAAATTCCATTTCCCACTTTTTATTCCACATCTTAATTTAATTTTCCTTTGGATGTATAATAGAAATACAATGCTTTTTAGAGCAGTTTTTTTCTTCTTTCGTTTTCTTTTGCTTTTTCCTTTTTAGTAAAAATTTTCCTTTTCGTCTATTCAGATTTTATTTTGTTTGTAATTTAAAAAATATTAAATTTTTGTTTGTTTGCTTAGCTTTTATGTTGGAAATGTAGGTGTTAAATAGAATCGTTTTAATTATATACACCATGTATACAAAAAAAGAAAACGCTTACTATTTACGTTGTCCTCCTGTTTTTAGGTATACAAGCGCTTGACCGCTACTGTTTGCTTGCGAACGTTGCTGCTGCTCTACTCCAGGTAATTCTATTTATAGTTAATGAATTTTCATTCCTTTTCCCTCTTTTTTGGTTTTCCACTCCGTGGATTGTTTTTTAATGTTTCATAAAAGGAATTGCTTCCTTTTTTTCTTGCCTTATTGTTGGTTGGTTGACATAGTCCTTGCTGATTAATTTTTTTGCTAGATTTATCTGCGTCGTGACTTAAAAATAAAACATTTGCTAAAAGAAGCGGACAACAGCTGTTTTCTTTGCATTTTTTCGCCGCTTTTGATAACTTTTTCTCTAGCTCCCGCTTTACCCCTCACGCAACCACTTGAATGTGACGTTAAAATTCTGACTGAATTGAATCGACAACAACCGATTACTTTAGTTAGACGTCGTTAAAATGAATGAGACGTCTTGCCATCGTGTTTCATTTCTAATGATGACGCCGTTACTTTTAAGCGTAACAAAAGCGTTGAATTATTAAAAAACGCTCAATACGGGGGTTAAACGTTCAATTTTTAACACGCTTTTACCGATTTTAATAACAAAAACCGCTGATTAGTTTTTTTTAAATCCGCTGCTAAATTTGTTGTTTTCTTGATTTTTTTTCAATTTCAATTGAATTCTGACAAGCAGCATGATTAAAAAATTTAACTGCGCAAATTTTTCGTGCATATTTTTATTGATAGTAACATAAGACTTTATCTCCATTTTCATTTCTTTCTATTGATAGTAACATAAGACTATATCCATTTTCCTTTCTACACATTTTCACGTGTTTTGTTTAATTTTTTTACTGTTTATTCCAAAAAGCTTCTAATAATATTATTTATAAAAAAAAAACTATTTCACATGTTCAGTAAAACATCCTGAATCTACAAGACAAACCCTTTATACTGGTAACTCTTTTTTTTTACAACTTTAAAATAAAGACTTTCTTGTGGTTTGTGATTTTGTTAACAGGGTGTGCGATGTAAATTTTAAAGTGAAGTAAATAGCCACAATGGATAGAAGAAAATATATTGAATTGGGTTAAAATTCCATATTTTTTAATTAAAAAATTAAATTTGTACTTTTATAATAAATAAATACACTAACCAGGCCTAAGAAGTCCTGGTTTAGAACTTTACTCTCTGGCATAGATTATATGGTCCCCTATAACTAACTCAAGGTTATCCGTTACCACAAGCAGTAACTACTATTCGAACAGGACCCCTGATTCTTCAAATTCTCTAAAAATATACGCCAAAGACTGGAAATTGTATGGAAAAACGCTTATTTGGATGTGGACATTATGGATGTCAAATACGTTTATTGACTTCTAGATTATTGCACTGTTCTATTACCAACAAAAAGTACGACTATCTTCATGATAATTAAATTAGTAGCTCAGTACGAGAATATTTCTTGAGAATTCCGTTCAGGCAGACTGTCATAAATTCTGTCGTGAATGTCATATTACTGTCTAAGCTTGTTTTCTGGGAAATGGAATATTTATAGATGGTTTTTAGGTAGGAAAGTATACAGGCGATGGTTTTGAAGTTCAAAAATATAAGTCAATTAAAAAATTAAATCGCTTTTAAAACAGGTGAAACTTATTTCGATTTGACTTTTCACAAAATTGCCGCTTAATTAACTAATTTCGAAAGCTGGCTCGTAGTAAATCATAATTCATTTTAATTTCCTGTTGTATGAGATATGCTAAGAACTCTAAGCAAGGATTTTTATTGATAAAATATTCCATTAATTTAAGAAAGCATTTATTGCAAGCTAAACATTCTTATTCATTTTATTCTTCTTGTATTTTGTATCCTTCTCCCATTTAAAAATTAAATATTTGAGGGTAATAAACATGGCCGTGCTGTTTTCACCCTGAAAACCAATCCAAAAGGAGAACGAACTTTGAACAAACCAATAAGCACAAAACGTTCTTAGTGTTCATGCGCCTACAGTAAGTGTATCCAACAACATTGCTGCACTTTTAAAGATACAAAAATTACTTGTCCTTAGAAACAAGAGCAATTCATTTGTAACGTTTCACAAGTGTTGACTTTCCGTTCAAAACGTAAACTTTTCCCACAACAACTCGCAACAGTTACACCAAATCTTCGAACGACGATAAACGTATTTATCTGTGGTAACGGTTAAGCACACACAACAAGATGTCCTCCAGCAAAGATACAAATGACACGTCAACGACAGCGACGGCGTCTGCAGTCTTGACTGGCAAAAAATCACGCAAATCCCTTAAATCTTTATTATCATCGGACAGTGCCTCCGCGTTAAGCAAAACCAGTTCGAATCGCGTGCCCAAATGTGCTCGTTGCCGTAATCATGGTTGGATATCGGAATTGCGTGGTCACAAGAAACAGTGCACGTACAAGAATTGTCGTTGTGCCAAGTGTGTGTTAATCTTCGAAAGGCAACGTATAATGGCAGCTCAGGTAGGAATTCTAACAACCGTTATAAGTAAAATTCAATAAATACGATGTGTTATGCGAGAAAATATCGCCTGGTATTTTAAAGTTCTTTACAAATGTATAGACTCGCTATCATTTGATGGAATATATTTACCGCGGTATATTATTGCGTCTCCAGTTGTTGTTTGATAGACCATAGCGTCTTAAGTCTTAAAAATTCTACTGTAGCATCATTCTAGTGATCTACCTTTGTCAACTACGTATTAATTTCTTTAGTATGGGTTTCGCAATGGTTATGTCTCTGATGGAACAAAATATGCATCTTTGAAAATTTTTAAAAAGTTTGTCGAATACTTTAGAACTAGAAGGGCATGGGTGAACTAAAGACCATCAGACCAGATCTTATAACCATCGTTATGAAAGATTATATAACCGGTAGCCGTTAACGTGACATTTATACATTGATATGAGTTACAACTAGGAAAGTAGGTTAATGCAGGAAGGCAAGAGGGATTTGTGGTTACTAGATTTCAATCTAATTATAAGCGATAGAAAATACTTTTACAGAAAACGAATTTCAAATACGGATAATGCAGCTAAAGAATCAATTCTCTCTGTAATGAGCTGTACGATTCAATCGACCTTGAACTGATGTGCGCTACGTGATGTACGTGTACAAATATAAATTAACAGAAGGAATTGAAGATGATCCCGAACTGATCTGATGGAATCTCATGTATAATAATCCGAATGCTTTATTGAATTGAAGACAAACATCTTCACATATACAAAAATTGTATTTAAAGTTTCCAGATTAAAGGGATAATTCGAACATCTTTTTGGTGTTATTGTTTCATTGCCTATAAATATTAATTTCAATTACAAATGAAATAAAAAAAAACTAACTTTTATACTCGAAATTCAACCAACATCACCACCACAGTTATTTACTTAAGCAAACAGCCCGCAGTGTCTGCTGCAGTACAGACGTTAAATCAAAACAAAATAAACAATAAAAGAAAATATAAACAGAACGGAAAGTGATGAATATATTTCCATCATCGCAGACCATTAAAAAGCTTCCAAAAGACCAACAAGTTAAACAGAAACTATTAACTCCCCCGCCTTCAGTAAACTCCGCTTCCAAAGTTTGTTTACACAAGTGTTAGCAAAGCAGTATAACATTCCTATACAAATAAAAGAGAAGGGAAAGTTCAGAGGTCATGTTACAAATAAATAAAACAAATAAACGATAATATAGCCTTAAAGGAAATTATATGAGTGTGATGAATAAATGCCACCCACCACAACATATTAATTTAAATTGCCTGCATTTGGTTTGCCATTTCATTTAACCATTAGTATTCTTCAACTATTTCAGGTGGCCCTTAAGCGCCAACAGGCTGTAGAAGATGCTATAGCTTTACGTTTGGTGGCCACTAAAACAGGCCAAAACATGGACTGTCTACCACCAGGCAATATTTTCGATTTGGCTGAAAATCTAAAAGATTTGAAAAGTTCGAATGACAAACAACAGCAAGAAACTGTTGAAGATTTAAGTTTACCCAGCAAACAATTTGAAAGTTCACCAAAACTTTCCGCAAATCTGATTACAGCTACTACCACCACCACTCCTACTAAGTCCACTGAAACTGCAACAGCACTACAAACTTTCAGTGCTACTGCAGCGGTTAAAGAAACCTCCAAAGTATCACAAAATGCCATCGATATGTTGGCTCAACTGTTTCCACAACGTAAACGTTCAGTTTTGGAATTAGTCCTGAAACGATGCGATTCTGATTTGGTTAAAGCAATTGAAAATATTTCATCGTCTGCCTCTCAAGTTGAAACGGACATGGAAACATCTATTCTTGCAAGCTCAATTACTATGAAGAGTGCTTTTAAACCCGTTTACAGTTCAGGCAATATGGTAAGTTTCCGAATCACTCACTGCAACATTAAAAGGATTGCGAATAATTTCTTGTATTGCTTTCATTTTCACAGCATGCGAAGCCTTTAACTCTTAACCAAACTTTATGCTCGACAGCCACTGCTTATCCCAAATGGTTTGTGCCACTTACATTTCCCATTACCTTTCAGGGTCATTTGGCTCCAGCATTGCCACCCACAACTTTGCCACCGCTAACTTCACGTTGTACGCTACCAAATTGTGCTTGTCTAGAGGGTTATCAATTCAATTGTTCGTAAAAATATTTCAAGTGTTCATAAAATATAAAAAAAAAAAATAATAAAAATTATAATAAAAGTTTAAAAATTGAATTTATCTTTGGTATAGAGTGCGTTAGGTTAAATCTGCTCCTATTGGTTTCAAATGCCGTTGTAAGATATTAAAATAATATTGTAACCATGCATTATATTTTAAGATAATCTCAATACTCCTTAAATTTTTAATATTTAATATTCCTTTGCTTTGTTTCAGTTTCATTGATAAAGTTTTCTTCTAGTTAAGCAGTTAATTGGCCCATTGTGATAGGTTCTAGGTTAACAGAGTTACCAAATGTGAAAATGTATTGAGTTACTGTAGTCAAATCATCTAGTCCTACTCTCAGAATCTTCCAAGAAGTTTACGAAATTCTTTTCTGACAAGCGTAAATGTCTTTGATCACAGTTACGGTTCAAGTATTTGTATCCCGATGAAATGCTGAATAATTGCAGAAATTAGCCAAAAAGGTCTTAGGTCTAGTTAATGTTCACATATTTTTATATAAATCGGCCAGTTGAACGCACAAGTGATTCCTTGATGCACTGCGCGAGTGTTTGTCGGAAAAATTTTGCATCTTAGTTGGACCTTAGCAATCTACCGATTTATTTTTGAGCAAGTTATTAGGATTTCGCTCAACATAAACTGTAGTAATCTTATTCAGTTGTACGCGTACTACCAATTTTTTTGAAAACAATAAGCTAAACTATGATTTTTGTTTATTAAGTCGTTCGTTTTCTAACCTCTAAATGCAAAATATTTGAATATTCACCACACGTAAACTCTGTTTTCCCATTCATTTCTTTTTACACGGCATATAGTCTTTCGGCCATTTTTTTCTCTCAGTTTCTTGTTTTTATTTTGTTTTGTTTTTATTACATTTTATTTAAAACTTTGTTGTAATTGTAATTGCTTAATCATTTGTATTTGTATCGTATGTAACGAGTACTCGTACTTGTGCATTTTTTCGATTCTGTTATGAGAGTCGTACATAACGGTATTTATCTATTGGCTTAAGCCTACAATGATTGATTACTTTAATGACATGGCCAAAAACAAAAAAAGGTGTAGTTGAGGTGCTCTTCGTATACGTTACGTTCATATAAGTATAATAATGATGATAATAATGAATTGAATTGTTATTACAATATTTTGATAAGTATATTGTGTAGTATGGATTGCTTGTGTATGTGTGTACGGTGACAGTAATTCTTTGCTTGTTGTTGTTGCAAACCATGTACTGTTTGTGTACATCCCCATTTGCATAAGTGTGCGAGTGTTAGTTTATCAGTCTCGTATTTGCAAAGGAATGTTTTGATAGTATTTTTTCACTTTTTTTCAATTGAATTGTTCGTTGAAAAAAGAAGAAATGGTGAATTGAGACTTTTTAAGGCCGTTTGTGCTGACGTATTTGTTAATTGAAATTAAAAATATAATATGAAATCAGTTTTTAATCAATAAGAAAATCGAAATTATTAATTGCAATGGATTATAATAGTCATATTATGATTTATTTCACATACAAATCATAATAAACAGCCAAAAGTACCCGAAATTATTCGAAGTATCACTACATCGTCAGCGCAAACCAGTAGATCGGCGATATTACCTGAGACTATTTCAATTGGACTATCTTATAAATCAAAGAGAACTTCCTTACAGACTGATGGTCGTGGACTTTAATCAGTAATCTTGTAAGTGTTCGAAGAAATTGAACGAATAATTTAGTTTTTCTCTAAATCGCATCATTAAACTTTGTCTATTGAGCTTTTATTCATGAATTAATAATTATTTGCAAAAAAGTAAGAAAATTCACACAAAAAAAAAAATTGATGTCATCGCTTTCATTCATTGAGTGTTAAATTGCAAGCAAAATAGAAACCGAAAACGTTCCCAAAAACTAATAAGGATCATAGGCCTATTGTAGAGCATCTCAATTCTCTTATTCGGAGGCATTTTTTCATTATTTAGTATCATTATGTTTCATTTAACTAAGCAGATGTTTAATTTACTACAGTAGGTTCTAGAATCATAAGGTTGCCAACTATCGTTGTTCCAAAGTAACGTCATATGTGATTAAGCATTAATTAGGATATTGCATTTGGTTTTTAGGAGTCGCGAATGAAGTAAAACCACTCATTATTTAAACTTGGTCAACTCAGAGCGGTTATAATCTGTCTTACCTGAAGCCAGCTCACAAATCTTCACATGGTGCTATCTGAGTGAACTTTTTGGCAGCTGTCAAGCTATGCTGAACAATGGTGGCTGCTCCATCATCAAAATAGGGTGCAATGGAGTAATTATTTGTCATCTGACATACATACATAATTTATTTACTGAAACCCTTGACGCCCAAAGCTTCTTTTAGAATCAAAATACAATAATTTTATGCATTCAGCCATACACAATCTAAAACTTCAAAAAAGTTAAACGTTAAAGAAAATTTAAGAAAGTTGACATTATATTCCTTAGTACAGTCGAACATGTTAACTAGTAAACTCCAAATAACATGTAAATAATTGTGAATTACCTTCTAGAGCTCCTACAGATTAATATATTGCACCTTAACTATTGCATACACTAGTGTAATCATATCTCTTCACACATATAGCACGATTCGAATGATTAACAACAATTAGAAGCATTTGATCAAAGACCAAAATACCGACAAAAATAAAACAAACTTTTTCAAGAACACCAATATCATGGCCCCAAATACTCATAAAAGTAGTAGTCGGTCAGAATTAAAAGAGAGTTAAAACGACACCATTTCAAACCTTTGAAGAGTATCATATATTATGTATACCACTAGGCTAAATGAAAAAGGGCTTTAAAAATGAAAAGAAAAAAGAAATATATTGTTTAAAAAAAAAAGGGGATTTTGCTGTGGAAAATATATGACCACTACAGTTATTCACAAAGAAGTTTACAAAGTAAACGAAGGGCGTTATCAATTGTAATGCAAGTATGAATCGTGTTTGGTATACAAATCCTACCCAAAAACCAACCCCATCATGAACCCATAGTTTTGAACCTTTACAGACAGACATTATATGAGCATTGTTCTTCCAGTATTTGTATGCGTGTATTCTTTATTATTCTTATTATCTAATACACTATCATTGGACAATATTCCAGTAGTCGACGATCGACAATTGTCGGTTGTTCGTTGTTGTTATCATTGTTTTTAAATAGACATCGTCTAATACGATAAATATGAGTCGTATGTACACTTCTAATTCATATTTCCTATGCTCTATAACTCTTACTTATGGATTACACTATTTCCTGCAGAATTTACAATGATAAAAATATTGTTTCTCTAGTTTTGAATTACTACAATGCAATTATCAAAAAAAAAAAACGGTTTTTATTGAAATTAAATATTTGTTTGTATTTGTGTTGTATAACCGCTTCATAAAAATTTGGATTCTCTGAGCTGTGACTAAATAAATTTAAGGCTATTAGCATATAGCGGTTAGAACCTAAGACTTCTACAGGCGATAACAGAAATAACATTAATTCCAGCTATAACAGCAATTATCTCTAAATATTCAATAATTCGATAATTTTCTATGGAAAATGCAAAATTTTTTGTCGATGACTTGCATTTTCTATAGAAAATTTGTCGATGACTTGCATTTTCTATAGAAAATTTGTCGATGACTTGAATTCTACTATAGAAAATTTGTCGATGACTTGCATTTTCTATAGAAAATTTGTCGATGACTTGCATTTTCTAATGATAGGGACCATAGAATGATAGGGTTGCCAACTTTCGTTTTGTATAAACAACGTATTCTCTAAAAATGTATTGAGTTGTTGCCTTATATATAATAAAGTGAAGTTATTTTTTAAGGAGACTATCGTTCGACGAAATTATGATGAAAAAGTATTTATTATTGGTGCCGGACAGAGAACTCGAACTAGTAGCCTGCATGCCTTAAAAGAACGTCTGCTACAAATGCACTAGATGCACCTTTGGCATCACAACAATCTTGAAATCGCAGTCTCAGGCAAACATTTACTATTCAAGTAAGCAGCTAGCAGAAGCAAATGGTGTAATCGTTATATTTTGGGTAAATTAGTGAATTATTTAGACATTCTTTAACAATCGCTATCGTATCATTTAGAATTTTTGGTTGTTATTATTTAAGTATGTATGTATGAACATGTGTATGTATGTACGTATGTATGAATGTACATACGATTCGTTTATAGTTTTAGTACTTTAGACGATTACGGTGATGATGACGATGATGATGATGGTTGGTTGATATACAATTTTAGTTCACTTTTAAATAATGCCATTAATAAAGATATCAATTACCTGGCAAACATACTATCAAAATTTGATTTGATTAATTGTATTGAAACAATAATAATAAAAACAATATAACAATTTAATAATAATAATAATAATAATAATAATTTCATTATTATTGGAAAATCTGATTTTAGTATCAATTAGACCATACAAGCGTATGGTTAGGTGGTCAAAAACTATAAAAAAAAAATAAATACTTATACCATATAAAAAAAACAAGAAAATAAATTATTAACAGAAAGAAAAGAAGAAGCCAAAAAACTGACTTAAAAATGGATACTTTAAAATCCAATAAGTCAGCATTTTCCATTGATAATATTTTAGAACAAAAATATACAAATAAACTAACGCCTATAAGTGTAACAACCTCTTTACCTATGACGAATACTTCCTTAGCCACAACATCACCTGTCTTTAGCGCGAAAACGCTACCATCTCCTAATAACGAAACAATAAATTCGTCAAATCTAACGTCTACATCCGATTCGAAACAATTTACCGCTTTTAAAAATCTCTCTTTAAAAACTGATTCGCATTCGCCAGTTACCGGTAACACAGCTACAACTTTACCTCTACTCAACCATAACTCAACAAATACAGCACCTGCGGCACCGCCACTACCTGCTCTTCATTTCGATCATGTTTATGATCCTAATGCTTCACTATTCTATCAACAAGTTTTGAGTCTGCATAAAAATTCGGCCTTTTTAATGCCACATATGCAAATAGCCGCGGCAGCTGCAGCGGCGGTAGCCGCTAGAGGAACACCGTCGGTTTATTGTGAAACGCCGTATAATCAGTTTATGGACTGTGAAGGTGAGTGATTCATTTTCAATGTTTTCTGAAGCGATTATCACTAAAATTGGATAGTTTTAATTGGCATTAATCGGTGATAAGACTAATCGATTACATATGTTTCACAATTTCTTGAAAATGTATTCTAAAAATAAACTGAAATTTTCATATAATATTTGAAGAAATTTTGAGTAAACTTTGATAAAAAGTATTCTAAAGCCAATCAAATAAAATATCTTGGAAGCTTTTTTAATTTTTAGCATCAGATGTTCATTTAAAATATGCATTCATAACCATAGAATCCAGATGTGAGATATCATAGAATTCCTATTTAGTTTTTGAATTTACATTTGATAATCAATCAGGAGACCTTCTACTCACATGTAGAAGGATCTTTAGGAGTAGCTGTATAAAGAAGGAATCAAAAATTACCAAAAAAAAAATCAAAGCAGAGATATAAGAGTCGTTTTTTAACTGCCACGATATGCTATAGGAAATACTGAAGAATTTTCGACTATAAAAAGTTTGATTTAACAATAAAGACTGTACGAATATCAGGCAGTGCCACAGCTTGAGACAAAGTAGTACACTAAACCTACAAACCTGCTATAGGCTTGCTTAAAGGCTTGATTAATGAAAATGAAACAACGGTGGGGCAATTGCTTTGTGACAGCTTTATGCTCGTTACATGAACAAACAGGACAAGAGAAATAAAATTGTGTGTAAAATTTATTGACTTTTATGTGGTATTTTGCTTAAATGAAATTACTTTCTCATAAAGGGAAAATTTTAACATCCGAAAAGTAACGACTGTAAAATGTCCAAGCGAGGACATCTTGGGAGATTTTTGCTGCATACTAGATTTTATTTAATAATCGGTATTGTTTAGTCAAGAGAAAATTTCGATTAATAGCTACAGTTGTCCCTTACTTAAAATTAAAGGGATTTGTTCCTGCAAATCATACATACATACATAATACATAATTGGCCATTACAACCCTTCAGTCAGGATTACGGCCTCGCTTCTCACACCACTTATATTGTGTGTGTTAATTTTATACATGAGTGGCGGGACCTACAGTTTAAAGTCGACTCCGAACGACAGATTTTTGAGAAACTTTTCATGGCAATTTTATTTACTCTCAGAGTTTTTGCCAGAAATCTGCTGAGAGGAAGCCGCCGAAGAAATATGTTTTTTTTCATATTTCGTTTTTGATGTCTGACCGGGGATTCGAACCCTGGCCTTTCGTCTAATAAGCCAACACACTACCCACTAGACCACGGCGGCTTCTGCAAATCACATATTTTTAATGCATGCGATGCATTACAGAAAGAATTCACTATTTAGCCATGCCAATCGTATGTGGGACTCTTTTTTACAGAAATTTTTCATGTCACCTACAACATACACAAACACTACTTCTTATCCTTCGTCCCATAACCTAGTTTAGTAGACCAATACAATGCACGAATAGGAGACATCCCCTGAGTGTTGATCATATTACAAAAGAACAAATCTACGGCCTGACTTTTGTGGATTGAAAAACAAAAGCCATTGTTTTAAGTTGTTATTTTTCAATTAAAGTATTATAAATATTGCGTATTAATTATTATTAGACCATAACAAAATAAAAACTTAGTGCTCAAAATATTTTCTATATTATTTCTATATATTTCAAGTGAAACGTACAATTTAATATAAGCATTAAAAATGCTTTTTTTTTATAAAAAAAAAGTACAATAATTAATAAATTTGTGCTAAAACTTTCAAATTGATATTATGGCAACACTGATGCTGCAAATAAGAGATTTTACTTGCATATTCACCAATGCAGAGAGCCAAATTGTCACTCATTTCACTCACATATATATGTACATACTATATGTACATATGTGTGCATATTTTTACCCTACACTGCAATAATTTGAGCAACTGTTTGTTTTGTGTGGGACAATCTTCTTGGTTTTTTAACTTTTTATTATATTGGATGTGTTTGAAAGCATTTTACACTTTATCATATCCATTATCTAATAAAAATTCTATTAATTACGTTGTAAAATGATTGATTAACGGATAATAACAAAAGTGATGATTATAGATATGTAAACGAAAATAAAAACAAATTACATACACAATAACACAAACTGTACAATTGCATTTTATTTGAATAAGACAACAAACAAACAAAAAAAAAAAAATAAAAAAATAAAGGACCATTATAAACAAGTGTTAGTGGCGCCAGTAAATAAACGCCATTAACTCCAACAACAAAACATTACAGAGAACAAATGCATTCATAGAGAAAGTAACGGGCCTCTCACCGAATATATCAAATGTAAACAAAAAACCTAACCCTTTTCATTGTTTTGTTTTGTTTACATTATGAAATGTGTAACCGATTTGTTTGGAATGATAATAAAAGCTCAAACAGTGGGAAATAAGATGAAATAAATTTCAGAAAAAGAAAAATTGTTGTATTAGTACCCAGTGGGTTTATCAGATTTTGTATTAAAAAATTTATTTGACGAATTTCTGATTGATTAAGTCCCTATTGTTCGAGGATGCCTCAGAAAACGGACATTAGCAAAATGAATATACTCAAAGCTGAAATACTATCCAGGTGACTGAAAACTAGAATAGATTTTGTTTTAATTCTAAAGGAGTTTCACTGTATTTCTGGACGCCCAGTTGAGATCTTTACACCCAAAACAACTGAATGAAATCATGGTATGGTTTTGATAGTTTGGAGATTGAAAACTTAAGAATTTGTGGAAGCATCTTAGGCATCTTATGTGCTTCAGTATTTTCAATTTATCTAATAATTGACCAAAAACGCAATTGTCCGACAGCCTCGTATAAGCAAATGCCTCTGGACTAAATTTGAATATACCACAACACAACGGAGACCAGGCAGCTGTTAAAACTATAGGTTTTTTTCCAAGATTAATCAATTTCAAAGAAGGTAAAGATGGGTTTAACAGCCTATAAAGTCATCTTGAATGTTTTTTGCGATGCAAAGTGATTAAACGGACAAAGCAATAGATGACTGAGGTTATAGAAATTTATTAAAAAGATTTAATGAGGATTTGAAAACAAAAACGACCGCCTTTGGCCAAGAAAAATTATTTCTTGCAACAGAACAATGTAAGTTTGTCACTGCAAGCTTTCCGACCTGTTCTCGGGATTTAGTCGTAAGTGACTAATGGCTGAAGTCGCCGTAGTCCAGTGGGTAGTATGTTGGCTTATTAGACGAAAGGCCAGGGTTCGAATTCCCGATCAGACATCAAAAACGAAATATGAAAAAAAAATATTTCTTCGGCGGCTTCCTCTCAGCAGATTTCTGGCAAAAACTCTGAGAGTAAATAAAATTGCCATGTAAACTTTCTCAAAAATCTGTCGTTCGGAGTCGACTTTAAACTGTAGGTCCCGCCACTCATGTATAAAATTAACACACACAACATAAGTGGTGCGAGAAGCTAGGCCGTAATCCTGACTGAAGGGTTGTAATGGCCAATTATGTATGTTATGTATGACTAATGGCTACACCATATCCAAGAATGCTGGAAGTTTTTAGAGTTTTTAGCAGTCACCCGTTAAAGTGGCCTGAACACAGTGATATTGATAATACATATGTATATAACCAACGCGCTTGCAAAGTCTGGTACAATATTCCTGTGCAGCTCACTTAAAATTCAGTCCTTTGCAAATGAAAAATATGTGGTAATGAAACCACATGCAGGAAACCAGAGCGCTCTAGTCCAATGTGGACTAAACCAGACTAGACTTCATCCAACAGCAATTACAACGAGACACTGCAGACTGAGAATACCTTCCAACTACTGCTGCAGAATCACTAACGACGAAGAAGAAGAAACCACCACAGAACATCTGATCGTCACTGATAGGCACTTTGGAACCTGAGATCAACGTTTGTTGACAGAACATGTCCAGCCAAAGGTGATTTATATAAAATCCAAGCCTTTATAAAGCTATCGGAACGGTTGAGAGAAACCAATAGATATCGGTATTCCAATGGGACTTTATAGGATCCAAATAATCTATGCTTATTGAGGCAGCTACAAATTTAATCTAACCGAACCTATGAAGAAATTTTAATTGATTTTACTCATACACTCAATTAATTAATTTTTATGTATAAAACAATAAAAATAGTGAATAATTATTAAAATATATTAATTATTTTCTTTTATATAATTAATAAGAGGGTGGAGGAGTAGAAGTTACAGTTTTTCGTTGAATATAATATTTTTCTATTCAATTAATTAATATTGTTATCTAA